>CAUYQU010091751.1:0-25329 GCA_963574635.1 Cheracebus regulus
GCTTCCCTCCCTGTGTCCACATGTTCTCATTGTTCAACACCCACCTATGAGTGAGAACATGCGGTGTTTGATTTTCTGTTCTTGTGTCAGTTTGCTGAGAATGATGGTTTCCAGGTTCATCCATGTCCCTACAAAGGACATGAACTCATTGTTTTTTATGACTGCATAGTATTCCATGGTGTATATGTGCCACATTTCCTTTATTCAGATTATCATTGATGGGCCTTTGGGTTGGTTCTAGATCTTTGCTATTGTAAACAGTGCTGTGATGAACATACGTGTGCATGTGTCCTTATTGTAGAACAATTTATAATCCTTTGGGTATATACCCAGGAATGGGATTGCTGGGTCAAATGGAATTTCTATTTCTACATCCTTGAGGTATCGCCACACTGCCTTCCACAATGGTTGAACTAATTTACACTCCCACAAACAGTGTAAAAGTGTTCCTATTTCTCCACATCCTCTCCAGCATCTGTGGTCTCCAGATTTTTTAATGATTGCCATTCTAACTGGCATGAGATGGTATCTAAATGTGGTTTTGATTTGCATTTCTGTAATGACCAGTGATGATGAGCATTTTTTCATATGTTTGTAGGCTTCACATATGTCTTCTTTTGAAAAGTGTCTGTTCATATTCTTCACCCACTTTTTGATGGGTTTGTTCAATTTTTCTTGTAAATCTGTTTAAGTTCTTTGTAGATTCTGGATATTAGCCCTTTGTCAGATGGGTGGACTGCAAATTTTTTTTCCCATTCTATTGGTTGCTGGTTCACTCTAATGATTATTTCTTTTGCTGTACAGAAGCTCTGAAGTTTAATGAGATCCCATTTGTCTATCTTGGCTTTTGTTGCCATTGCTTTTGGTGTTTTAGTTATGAAGTTGTTACCTATGCCTATGTCCTGGATGGTTTTGCCTACATTTTCTTCTAGGATTTTTATGGTGTTAGGTTTTATGTTTAAGTCCTTAGTCCTTCTGGAGTTAATTTTAGTGTAAGGTGTCAGGAAGGAGTCCAGTTTCTGCTTCCTGCACATTGCTAGCCAGTTTCCCAATACCATTTATTAAATAGGAAATCCTTTCCCCATTGCTTGTTTTTGTCAAGTTTCTCTACAAGATGGTTGTAGATATGTGGTATTGCTCCTGAGGCCTCTGTTCTGTTCCATTGGTATATGTCTCTGTTTTGGTACCAGTACCATGTTGTTTTGATTACTTTTGCCTTGTAGTATAGTTTGAAGTCTGGCAGTGTGATGCCTCCAGCTTTGTTCTTTTTGTTTAGGATTGTCTTGGCTATGTGGGCTCTTTTTTGGTTCCATATAAAGTTTAAATGAAGTTTAAAGTGGTTTTTTCCAGTTCTGTGAGGAACGTTGTTGGTAGTTTGATCGGGAGAGCATTCACTAAATAAATTACTTTGGGCAGTATGGCCATTTTCACATTTATACTTCCTAACCATGAGCATGGAATATTTTTCCATCTGTTTGTTTCTTCTTTTATTTCCCTGAGCATTGGTTTGTCATTCTCCTTGAAGAGGTCCTTTACCTCCTTTTTCATTTGTATTCCTATGTATTTTATTCTCCTGGTAGCAATTGTGAATGGGAGTTCACTCTTGATTTTGCTCTCTGTTTGTCTGTTATTGGTGTATAGGAATGCTTGTGATTTCTGCACATTGATTTTTTATCCTCAGACTTTGCTGAAGTTGCTTATCAGCTTAAAGAGATTTTCGGCTGAGATGATGGGGTCTTCTAAATATACAATCATGTCATCTGCAAATAGAGACAATTTGACTTCCTCTTTTCCTAACTGAATGCCCTTTATTTCTTTTTCTTGCCTGATTGCTCTGCCTAAAACTTCCAATACTATATTGAGTAAGAATGGTGAGAGAGGGCATCCTTGTCTAGTGCCAGATTTTAAAGGGAATGCTTCCAGTTTTTGCCTGTTCAGTATGAAATTGGCAGTGAGTTTGTCATAAATAGCTTTTATTATTTTGAGATATGTTCCATTGATACCTAGTTTATTGAGAGTTTTTAGCATAAAGGCTGTTGAATTTTGTCTAAGGTCTTCTCTGTATCTATTGAGATAATCATGTGGTTTTTGTCTTTGGTTTTATTTATGTTATGGATTACATTTATACACTTGTGCATGTTGAAACAGCCTTGCATCCCCAGGATGAAGCATACTTGATCATGATGGATAAGCTTTTTGATGGGCTATTGCAATCGGTTTGCCAGTATTTTATTGAATATTTTTACATCTTTGTTAATCATGGAAATTGGCCTGAAGTTTTCTTTTTTTGTTGAGTCTCTTCCAGGTTTTGGTTTCAGGATTATGTTGGTCTCACAAAATGAGTTGGGGAGGATTCCCTCTTTTTGTATTGTTTGGAATAGTTTTGGAATGAATGGTACCAGTTCCTCTTTGTATGTCTGATAGAATTCGGCTGTGAACCCATCTTGACCCGGACTTTTTTTGTTGGTAGGGTATTAATTGCTGCCTCAACTTCAGCCCTTGTTATTGGTCTATTCAGGGTTACAATTTCTTACTGGCTTAGCCTTGGAAGGGTGCAAGTGTCCAGGAATTCACCCATTTCTTCCAGGTTTACTGGTTTATGTGCATAGACTTGTTTGTAGTCATATCTGATGGTAGTTTGTATTTCTGTGCGCTTGGTGGTGATATACCCTTTATCATTTTTTATTGCATCTATTTGATTCTTCTCTCTTTTCTTTTTTATTAATCTGGCTAGTGCTCTGTCTATTTTGTTGATCTTTTCAAAAAACCAGCTCATGGATTTGACTTTTTTGAAGGGTTTTCTCTGTCTCTATCTCCTTCATTTCTTCTCTGATCTTAGTTACTTCTTGTCTTCTGCTAGCTTTTGACTTTTTTGTTATCTTGTTCCTCTAGCTCTTTCAATTTTGACAATAGGTGTTGATTTTAGGTCTTTCCTCGCTTCTCATGCGGGCATTTATTGCTATAAATTTCCCTCTAGACACTGCTTTGAATGTTTCCCAGAGATTCTGGTATATTGTTTCTTCATTCTTGTTGGTTTCAAAGAACATCTTTATTTTTGCCTTCATCGTATTGTTTCTTCAGTCAACATTCAGGAGCCAGTTGTTCAGTTTCCATGAAGTTGTGTGGTTTTGAGTTAGTTTCTTAATCCTGAGATCTAATTTGATTGCATTGTGGTCTGAGAGACTGTTTGTGATGATTTCCATTCTTTTGCATTTGCTGAAGAGGGATTTACTTCCAATTATGTGGTCAGTTTTAGAGTAAGTGTGGTGTAGTGCTGAGAAGAATATATATTCTGTGGCTTAAGGGTGGAGAGTTCTGTAGATATCTTATTAGGTCTGCTTGTTCCAGATATGCATTCAAGTTCTGGATATCCTTGTTGATTTTCTGTCTCATTGATCTGTCTAATATTGACAGTGGAGTGTTAAAGTCTCCCACTATTATTGTGTAGGAGTCTAAGTCTCTTTGCAGGTCATTAAGAACTTGCTTTATGTATCTGGGTGCTCCTGTATTGGAACCATATATATTCAGGATAGTTAGCTCTTCTTGTTGTATTGATCTTTTCACCATTATGCAATGTCCGTCTTTGTCTCTTTTGATCTTTGTTGGTTTAAAGTCCATTTTTTCAGAGACTAGGATTGCAACCCTGCTTTTTTTTTGCTCTCCATTTGCTTGGTAGATTTTCTTTCATCCTTTTATTTTGAGTCTGTGTGTCTTTTCATGTGAGATGGGTCTCTTGAATATAGCACACTGATGGATCTTGACTTTTTACCCAGTTTGCCAGTCTGTGTCTTTTGATTGGGGCATTTATGCCATTTACATTTAACGTTAATATTGTTATGTGTGAGTTTGATTCTGCCATTATGTTACTGGTTGTTTGTTTTTCCCATTGGTCAATGCAGTTTCCTCATTGCATTGTTGGTCTTTACCATTTGGTTCATTTTTGCTGTGGCTGGTATTGGATGTTTTTTTCCTTGTTTAGTGCTTCCTTCCGGAGCTCTTGTAAGGCAGGTCAGGTGGTGACAAAATCTCTCAGTAATTGCTTGTCCATAAAGGATGTTATTTCTCCTTCACTTATGAAGCTTCGTTTGGCTGGATATGAAGTTCTGGGTTGAAAGTTCTTTTCTTTAAAGATGTTGAATATTGGCCCCTACTATCTTCTGGCTTGCAGGGCTTCTGCTGAGTGATCCACTGAGTCTGATGGGCTTTCCTTTGTGGGTGACCCGACCTTTCTGTCTGGCTGCCCTTAGCATTTTTTCCTTAATTTAAAGTCTGATGAATCTGATGATTATGTGCCTTGGGGTTGCTCTTCTTGAGGAATATCTTTTTTTTGTTCTTTGCATTTTCTGTATTTGAATGTTGGCCTGATTTGCTAGGTTGGGGAAGTTCTCCTGGATAATATCCTGAAGAGTGTTTTCCAGCTTGGATTCATTTTCCCCATCCTCTTCAGGTACACCAATCAAGTGTAGATTAGGTCTTTTCACATAATCCCAGATTTCTTGGAGGCTTTGTTCATTTCTTTTCACTCTTTTTTTCTCTTTTCTTGCCTTCTCATTTTATTTCATTGAGTTGATCTTCAATCTCTGATATCCTTTCTTCTGCTTGATCGATTCAGCTACTGAAACTTGTGTATGCTTCACAAAGTTCTTGTGCTGTTTTTCAGCTCCCTCAAGTCATTTCTGTTCTTCTCTAGACTGGTTATTCTAGTTAGCATTTCATCTAATCCTTTTTCAATGTTCTTAGTTTCTTTGCATTGGGTTAGAACATGATCTTTCAGCTCAGAGAAGTCTGTTATTATCCATCTTCTGAAGCCTGCTTCTGTCAGCTCGTCCAAATTATTCTCTGACCTGCTTTGTTCCCTTGCTAGTGAGGCATTGTGATCTCTTTGGGGAGGAGAGGCATTCTGGACTTTGATGTTTTCATCCTTTTTGCACTGGTTTCTTTACATCTTTGTGGATTTATCTGTCTTTGATCTTTGAAGTTGGTGATTTTGGGTGGGATCTCTGAGTGGACGTTCCTTCTGTTAAATTTGGGGTTATTTCTCCTCTATGAAGCTTTTTTTTTTTTTTAAATGCAGGTATCAGTGTGCCGCTTGAGACAGTCTGTCTGTTGTCTGACTGTGGAGGCGCTGCTGGGCTGCCTCAGTCTCAGCCAGGCCACTGTTTTTTCTTCGTCTGTTTCTATTTATGCCAGGGAGATTAGCCCCACCTTCCCAATGATGGGCTTCTTTCCCTCTGCTGAGCCCACTGCTCCTGGATGGAGCTCCGTCTGATGTGTTAACTGTGAAATTCTCCTGGGAGAGGGATTCCGTTTGCTGGATATTGTCGGGGTGGGACCTCTCTGGCCATATCCCCCTCCCTGCTTTCAACTTTCCCTTCTTCTGTGGGATGGGCTGTTCCTTCTTGTAAGCCTTCTCAGTGTTAGTCCAAGTCTCTGCCCTGGTCTGTGCTGAAAAGACACCAGTCTGGCTGGGGCTGCCAGCCTGGGCTGTCACCTGGGTCTGCAACTTGGGGCAGTTCTCAGCCAGGTGGTGTTTTCCTGGGCTGTGTGCTGCCAAAGTCACGGATTGAAGCACTGTATCTGAATCTGAGTACCAAGGAGGTGAAGTCCCCAAGTCCTTCATGGTAGATACACTTCTCAGCAGGGAGAGTGCCCTGCTTTGCCTCAGCTTCTCCCTTTGGGCTGCTTTCACCACCTTTTTTTGGGTCGATCCCACTGATCAACCAGTCTCTTTGGAATGAAACTGGTTCCTTGTTCAGAGACGTAGATATTGCTCTGGTTCTGTGTCTTACTCGCCAGGAGCTGCACTCTGGAGAAGCTCCCTTTTGGCCATCTTGGTCCCCCTCCAGCAACTCCCATTTTTAAAACTCTGTGCTTACAATTTTTAATTTTAGTAAACTCATTACCACTTAGTCTCTCCACTAATAGTGGATCACTGAATGTTTTCTTTCATTCCAAAACCTTTTGCTACTTGCTGTTATTAGCAAAACTGTTCATATCCAGAGGTACCATTGCTAGCCAGAAAGATTTCATTCATATGTCTGAAACTTGGTTTGCATGTAGACAATTGATATACTAGAGAAACAATCAATACACAATCAATACACTAGATTTTAATTCCAGGCCATGTTTTCTGTTTCCAACCAAATTCATCATGACCCCTAAGGAGAGAATATTTATTCTAGAGGGCAATTCTATGACAAACAATTCCTATCTTTTTCTTAAGTCTATATGTGCCTATCGACTCATAGTGCAAGAAACACTATCAGGTTAATAGTTGATCAATAATTTCAGGTAATGGTGTGAAATGCCAAAACAAAGAGCATAGAAAATGAACAAAGGCAGATTTGGAGCATGTTGGGTGACATCCTAGAAGAAAGTAACTGAAACTTTCAGAGTAGTTACGTGCTTCATATGATAGAATATTGATGAGCCTCAGTTTGTATCTTGGGGAAAGAGTGCCAAATAAATGTCGCAAGGAGTCAAGAGATTAATCCCATCAAATATGGAATCTCTAAAGTCTTGTGGGAGATGACCTCCAATGAACAGGGAAAGAATCTGACACAGTCTGAACTTGATCTGCCAGAATATCCTGCAGTGGGCTACTGGTGTTTGGCTTAGATGGCAGGTTTGACCTGAGGAGAGAGATTTCCACTGACTATTCATAAGGAAGAATTGGCCAGCTATATTTATGCATCTAACGTTTCCCTGTGGGTTACCTATATTGCCATTTTTTTCAGAGTTCTTTTTTTAATAATCTATATAGTTTAAAACATCTTCTGTAACTTTGACGAAACATTACATTCCTTTTTAGAAAGTTAAAATTGCTGCTCTGAAAATGAAAACAAATCTTAAATCAAAAAGCTTGAATTCAAGGCAGGGCATGGGGTGGGGAGGAGAATCCAAATATGTAAAGCATTCTAGCAGGTGGCATTCATATTGGCAAAAGCTGTCACTAAATATGTAAAGTGAAGAGAAATGTGGTGGTTTTTCAATAATTCCAGAAGTTTCACACCTTCATTGTAATTATCTGAACATTCAAACTAAGGTATATCTTTGTCTCAATGACAAGAAGAGTTGACTCAAACTTTTTCTTAACTTCATATGGAGAAAGGCTAACATTATCTATGGTACTATACATTCAGATGTTTAGAAAAGTCTAGTTAATTGAATGCATTTAAAAATTTTTCATTAAGATGCTTAGCAACATAGGGCCAAAACTAAGGTCAGTGAGACTATTTGCAACATTTTCCAAAGGACAGAGCAAATTGTTTACAAAATATTTTGTGATGCAAAGAGAAACATGAGGTTGTCCCAGTCTAATACACTTGGAGTGTTAGGGTAATATTCAGCAGAAAGCTGCCTAAATATCCAGAGCCTAGACGAGCTTGCAGAGATAGAGCTAAGATCCTCTTCTACTACGATTTGAAATCACTACTGGCTACCCCTTTGTCAGCAAATATTAGTTCAGTTAGAAGGTCACATTTTGATATAAAGATTACTTAAAAAATGGAAGAGGTCTTAAATGTCTCAAAAACTGCTTAATTTTCACTAATAAATCAAAATAAAATGAAGATGTAGCTGTTTAACTGTGGACTCTGACTTGGTAACTGGAAGAAAGAAAGGAAAAAAACAGATCTAGTAGCAGTATTGACTCATTAGACAATGCGATTCTCGAATCATTCAATTTCAATTTGTCCCTTGACTAGCTCTACTTATATTGTGCCTTTGTGTGAACATAGAAGAAAGAGAGAGCGAGAGAGAGCAAGAGGGAATAGATAAAAGAGGGGAATGTAGGGGGAGAGATGGGAGAAAAAAGGGAAAAGAGAGGTTAGAGGGGAACAAATTTAAAAAAAAAGAGCAGTTTATTTAATTTAAACAAGAGGACCTCAGTTGTAGTGTGACAGAAAAAAAAGTTAGACATTTCCGTGTAATTCAGGATTCTGTCAAGGCTATCTGTTATGGTGAGGTCTAATTGATAGATAGATATGTCTGGCTCACAGGCCTTCACTGACAGGATTGGTATGAGAAGAGATATCTGGAAGTATCCACCATTCTCCTAATATTGGTTGGCTAGCCAGCCCCTTTCAGCAAGTTGATGGCAGTCTCTGGTACTGCAGTTTAGTGAATCGAACATTCCCATTGTGGAGATAGAGACACCCACCAAACACAAATTTGATTCAAAAGTCTTTTTTTTTTGGTTGTCGAGCAAAAGAACATGACAAAATGACTGAAAACCATGCATGGTCAAGATTCCCATAGATGAGCTGGAATGGGAATCAGAATGTAGCTCTTCATTTTTATAGGGAAATAATGAGATCTCATTGGTAAGGTTCAAACAGAACTCTTTATCAGTGATGCAACCACCAATGACATTGATAAAGTTTATCTCATAATAGAGAAGAAAATAAATATATTGAAGAAAATGAGACTACCAGCACAGGATGTGAGTAAGAGTTCAAATAAATGCTGGCAGAGTGGAATTAATAACAGAAACCTGTTCCAGAATCCCCGTCTGTCACAGAGTTCTAAGTCTTTTATATGAGAACATTTAGATGTACAATTTTCCTGTCAAGTTAGCTCTTCAAAATTTGAAACCAAGATTTTCTTGGAAATGTGAATATATTTTTCTTCTTCCTTTGTGACAAGATATATTTAACAGGTGGACTAACTCCATAAGACACTTTATTTTGACATTTTTTTTTGTTTTTGTCTCCTTGCTAATAATAACATACATATTAGGGAGCCACAAGTCATTGTGACCTCAGCCCCATTATTTAAAATATGATCCATGTAATTGTTTTCTGGCTCTATAGGTTAGGGAAATAAAACAAATTGGCTTTTTAAATGTAGTTGTTACTTTGAGTACATGCCGTAAATATATTAATTATATGTCTTAGTGTTTTAAAACACTTAATCCATGAGCTCTGTAGTCCCGTCACCCGAAAGAAACAATAGTTTAGATTATTTCTCTGCCAATCACACAAGTTGGTTGCATTTATTTCCTTTGATCTGATACTATCAGAGTCTATTTCACTTGCAAGTCTCCATAGTGAAGATTTCTTTTCATCACATATGACCATGAGAATCCAGGTTCTCTTTATCTCTGGAAATCTCTCACAAATGTACATTTTATAAGGCTGTGTCTACAGAATGGTCAGAAAAAGGGCCATTGAGACCAAACCAAGATACTTTCATATCTGTATGTTCAATTGTACTTGCTCAAACAAGTTGTATTAAATGATAAATGTTAAAGAGTTTGCCTTAACTTCCTCCCTTCTGCACCCAATGCATGCTACATCTTTAAAATTCTAAGTGGTAAATTGAGAATGAGATATGAGATAATTGATTTTCTTGTATACAAAATGGTCAACTAGCAGAAATAATAATTCATCACCACAATGCATGCAGGTTTTATACAAATGAAATTTTTAAAATAGGAATTAAGAGAGGAAATGCCTATTAGAGATCTTTGATAATGAAACATATTTTATAATTTGGTTTCAGAACATCAGTTTATTTAAATTCAAGCCAGTTGACTCCCTTAAATATATTTTTGTAATTCTTATAAATGTAAAGATTTAAGATTGCCAGCTGAAAAAAAAAAAAGCTTGCCTCCATTCAGGAATGTAAAATAGCTTTGAAATTGATGTGTTTGGTCATTAAGCACACATACTTGACAAACTACTTTGATTTTATAGATTGTAAATCCTTGCAATACTGTAATAAGCCATTTATGAAATTGAGCTATTGATTGTTCTAATCTATACAGTAATTACTAGTGGCAGCCTAATGAATAGGTGCTACCTCTACAATGTACTTAAGAGGCACCATACACAGTTGTGGTCAAAAAGTTCCTTTAGGCCTGAACATTCTAATCTGCTGAAGTTTCTTATTAAAATAGCAATATTCTTGTATAGGTACACAACCTAAGAATTTTTTATTTAGTAATTTATTCACTCTTTTAACAAATATACTAAGAGAAGATATGATATGCACACACATAAATATGAATTAATTAGAATGGAGAGAGATTAGCTGTAAACTAAGAAGATGAATGAAAATCAGAATAGGCATGTGATAGGAAGACAAAGTTAGAGGAAGCTTCTCCAAAAAGGAGTAAGAGGAAACTGATGAGAGGAAACCAATCACACCTTTATTTCATAATTATATTATTTCGTTTTGCCTTCCTTGTGTTAGCCAGTATGATATGGAAGGTAAAAAGCAGCTAGGCCTTAAGCATAACCAATTACTTCTAAGCAAGGATGTCAAAATAGGGGAAGTAAAAGGCTTAACCATCCAAGTCAGCTAAGAAAATCAACAGCCTCTGGGAATTAAACTTCAAACAAGCAAATAAATAGCTTAGGTCTAGAATGTTTAATTAAATATGTGCTTATCCCTTAATAGTCTAAAAAAGAAAAACAGAAAATAAATCGATATGACAAACACATGTAACCTGCAAGAAGTGTAAATTAGACCTAGGTGCAGATGATGAATTTAGAATTTAGTTTGCAATTGAAAATATATTGTGAATTTACTACTTTCTATTTCTTCACTAGACTTGAAATATTGTAGATGTAGTACTTCTTTCATAAAACTAATATTCACAGAATTTGGCTAAAGGAAGAAGCTTAAGAATCACTAGCAACATTGATACCACAAGCCAATAATGCTCTAAAGGAAAGTCTTGTAATGATACCTGAAGAATAATGGCCACTACCATCCTTAAGCAGATTGATAATGATGATGACAATGGTGATTCATAATTCCAGAAAAAGAAAACATTGGCTGCTAAATAAAGTGAAATATACTCAAATTTATCTACTTTATCTATCAGATACATATCATTCTAAAATGTTGTAATATAGCCTATACTTGAAAGTTTCCTACAAACACATTAACTGATTATTTATATATTTATACACACATACATACACTTTATATCCAATGTCTAGAACCAGTTTCTACTAGAAAGAATAGATGTATTACATTATAATTGTAACATTATTATTCCAGGCAACTTTTCATTTATTTCACTCCGAGGAATTAAATATTTTTCTCATGACTTTTTGACTTCTGATCTTTTAATATTGAGTCATCACCAGTTGCTCTGTCCCATAGACTATCATGGATAGCTTTTTCATTTACTGCAAACTACCACATAGTGGAAGAAAAGTACTATGTAACTATTTTTAAAAATAAAGCATTACTTGCTTTTGTTCTTTTCAGAAAATATTGAAAATAAACTTTAAAATGTGGGGAAGGCAATATCCAGTGAAAAGTAGTCTTTCTGACTGAAAAGCATAAATAAATGAATAAATAAATAAATAAGAAGTATTTTATTGAATAATTTGAAAGGCTTTTGAAATTTTTCTTAAATATGCTTAGGAAGCAGATTAGAGAAAAGTGTACCATTACATTTTGCAAATTGGTCATTAAAACAGCTTTATTCATTCATTCATTCACAGGGACAGGCACTGTCCTATGTACTGGGAACACAGAATTGGACAAGACAAATAGTGTCTCTTTCCTAAGGAAACCTATAATATTGGGGTGTGGGTATAGAAACCCATTGTACAGGTGATTACAAAAGTATTTACAATTGAGATGAAAGGTATAAACAGTGTATACAACTATGAGGAAATATGACAGAGAGACCAAACCTACTCCAAGAGCTCAGGGAATGTCTCCCTGATAAACCACATTCAAGGTGAATTAACTAGAAAAATACAGGGAAAGATATATTCAAGAACCCAAATCATGGCGCATTAAAGAAATAAACAAAGCTTGACAAAGCTTGAGAAAAAAGGGTAAAGGGGTACATTGAACAAGGGAAGACTGGAAAAGTGATGGATCCAAAAACACACATGATATTGGATGACATATTGAGGATTCTGTAGTGTCATAGAAATTAATTCCTTCATTCATTTTAGAAATATTAATGGAGCATTTATATGTTAGTCATTTTTCCAAATGTTGGAGATATAAGACCTCTCTTCTTGCAGAGCTTACATTATAATGATGAGAGACTGAAAATAAACAAAAATAAATAAATAAAATATATAATGTATCCAATGGTGATAAGTGCTATGGAGAAAAATAAAGCAAAGACTGCAAATGGGGAATTTGTTTTGAAGGGGTTGCAATTTTAAATAGATTGGTCAGAGAAGGCCATGATGAAAAGGTGAAAAGGTGAGATTTAAGCAAAGACTGGAGGGAGACACAGGAGGGAGCCATGAGGATTATATTATTTATTGCTGTGTAAAATATTATCACAAATTTAGAAATTTTAAACAATTCACATTATCTCACAGTTTCTGTGGGTCAGAAGTCTGGGTATGGCCTAACTAGGTTCTTTGCTCAGAGTCTCACAAAGCTGTAATCCAGATGTTCCCTGGGGCTGCAGCCACCTTTGAGGATTAGGTTTTCTTTCAATCTCATGGAATTGTTGGTAGAATGAATTACATTGTAGCTGTAGTATGATGGCTTACTTCTTCAAGCCAAGCAAGAATGAGAGAGTGTCTGCTTCTTTGAGTCTCTGACCTCTAGCCTCTCTTTTAAAAAAAGAGATTAAATCACTCACCCGCAGTAATCCTTCTTTTTATGAACCTGAAGTCACCTGATTAGAGAATTCAATCTGCACAATTCATTCACTTTTTAAATATAGCATAATGTAACCAAAAAGTGACGTCCCACAATCTTTACCATACTCTTTTGGTTAGAGACAAGTCATAGCTTCCACCGGCACACAAAAGACGGGGATTATACAAGAGTGTGACTTATTTGGGTTTACTTTAAGGTGTGTCTTCCACAGGAATGTTCGAGGGAAGTGAGTTCCAGGCAAGCTGTGTATGTCACTTTGAGGAAATCAAAGAGTGTAATGTGGCTTTAATAGAGTGGGCTAAGGAATGTAACAGGAAGATTAAATCAGATGTGAAAGCAGATCCCATAGAGTCTTATAGGCCCTTTAATAACCTTCAGCTCTGAGTGTGATGAGAACCCATTAGAGGGCATCCAACAAAGGAGTGATCTTATTTGACTTTCTTTATAAAGTTCATTCTGGCTGCTCTGTTGAGAATAGACTGAAGAAAATAGAAGTCCATAAAAAGACTTAAAGGAGTGACATGATTGGAGGACATGGGCAAATTAGTGACTCCTTTTCTTCAAGAAAGAGGCTGTCTACTAATATACAGTTACCTTGTTTTTATATCACTAGGGCCTTTCAAAATTCTTGGATGCACAAGGCACAGACTGCTTTAAAGTAAAGTATGGCTAAGTAGACATCTCCTGGGAAATATTTGGTTATCTAAAAGTTGTATGTGATCAGAGAATGGATTACATAAGATAGGATCTCATTAATATTTTGGTAATTTAATATTGATGTGGTTGTACTTATGAAATCATAGAATTTTAGACATGGAAATAATTTGAAAGTCAGCTAGGAAGGGAGTAACAACAGCAAATTGTTAAACTAGAAATCTCTAGGCCCTCATTTCCCCAGGGAAATATTAGACAACAGGAGGTTGGATAAAATAACTTTATAGAAGCTCTGAAAATCAGTTAAAGATCTAGAACAGCCAAATGAACCCTTGATTTATAAAAAATTCACATTCAAAATGGTAGAAAATATTGTGGCTTTTTAACTCATCCTTGACCTACCATATCTTCAGCATGATGAGATGTGGATTAAAAGAAGCGATGGTCCTATCCCAAGTTGTCTACAAAGAAGAGAGCAGAGAAAATGAATTTGCAAGTTTCTAAACTGTCTACAGGCTGTCAGAGGGTTTGCTATCTCTATCACTTAACTCAAAATTTATATGACTAAAATTAAGTTGACACATGTCAACACATGATGGGTCAAACACTTCAATGTAAAACCCAAAACTATAAGAACCCTAAAAGACAACCTAGGCAATACCAATTGGGACATAGAAACAGGAAAATATTTTATGATGATGATGCCAAAATCAATTGCAAACAAAAACAAAAATTAACAAATGGGATATAATTAAACTGAAGAGCTTCTGCACAGCAAAAAACAAAAGAACGAAAAACACAAAAAAACCTATCAACAGAATAAACAGACAATATACAGAATGTGCAAAAATATTTAAAACTATGCATCTGGCAAAGGTTTAATATGCAGTATCTACAATCTTGTAGATTTAAACAAACCTGCGAGAAAAAGAACATTAAAAAGTGGACAAAGGACATGAACAGACACTTTTCCAAAAAAGACATACATGCAGCCAATAATCATATGACAGAAATCTCAACATCATTGATTATTAGATAAATGCAAATCAAAACCACAATGAGCTACCATTTCACACTAGTAAGAATGGCTATTATTAAAAAGTCAAAAATAACATGCTGGTGAGGTTGTCAAGAAAAAGGAACACTTATACACTGTTGCTGGGAAAGTACATTGGTTCAATCATTGTGAAGGACAGTGTGGTGATTCCTTGAAGACCTAAAGACAGAAATATCATTTGACTCAGCACTATCATTACTAGGTGTGTACCCAGAGAACGTAAATCATGTTATTAGGAAGACACATGCATGCATTTGTTCATTGCAGTATTATTCACATTAGCAGAGACATGGAATCAACCTAAATGCCCATCAATAATAGACTGGATAAAGTAAATATGGCACGTATACACCATGGAATATTATGCAGCCATAAAAAGAATGAAATTATGCCCATTGCAGGAACATGGATGGAGCTGGAAGGCATTATTCCTAGTAAACTAATGAAGGGATAGAAAACAAAATTCTGCACATTCTCATTTATAATTGGGAGCTAAATAATGAGAACACATGGATACATGGAGGGAAACAACAGGCACAGGAGTCTACTGGAGGTTGGAGGGTGGAAGGAGGGAGAAGATCAGAAAAGATAACCAGTGACTATGAGGCTTACTATCTGAGTGATGAGATATCTGTACAACAAACCTCCAGGACACATGTTTACCTATGTAACATAACTGCATGTAGCCCCAAACTTAAAATAAAAGTTAAACATGCAAACACACAAAAGTAAAAGACAATACAATGGAATATTATTCAATCTTATAAAAGAAGAAAATCCTGATACATGTTGCAACGTGGAAGAACTTTGAAGAAATTATGCTAAGTGAAATAAGCCAGTCACAAAAAGATAAATACTGTATAATCCCACTTATATGAAGTACATAGAATAGTTAAATTCATAGAGCCAAAGTAGAATAGTAGATTCCAGAGGTTGGAGTAAAAGGTGGGTGTACAGGGAGTTATTGTTTAATGGGTACTGAATTTCAGTTGCGGAAGATGAAATAAGCTCCTGTGGTGGATAATGATAATGGTAGCACAGCAATGTTAATATATTCGATGCTACCAAACTGCACATTTAATAATTGTAAAAATCCTAAAATTGATGTTACACATATTTTATCACAATAAAAAAGTAAATAAATAAATAAATATGTAAAGTCACATAGATTAGCCTGATAACCCCAGGAGAATTTTAAAAGTCATTTCTGAGAGGTAATTTTTCAGGCTTGCTTGAATACTTTCCACTTCCAACAAGTGCATGCAAGATTATATGGTTTGGCTTGTGTCCCCACTCAAATCTCATCTCAAATTGTAATCCCCAAATGTCAAGGGAGGGACCTGTAATCCTCACATGTAATGGAGTGAGGTGATTGGATCATGGGGGCTGTTTCCCCCATGCTGTTCTTGTGATAGTGAGTGAGTTCTCACAAAATTTGATGGTGTTATAGTGTTTGACAATTGCTCCTTCACATGCTCTCCCTCTCCTGTTGCCTTGTGAAGAAGGTGTTTCCCCTTTGCCTTGCCTTCCAGCATGATTGTAAGTTTCCTGGGCCTCCCCAGCCATATGGAACTGTGAATCAATTAAACACATTTCTTTTGTAAATTACTCAGTTTTGGTTAGTATCTTTATAGCAGCGTTAAAACAGACTCACACACAAGATCTACTCAGTAAAGTTTTACTGAAATGATTTTGCTCTTTTGGCTTCTTATGCTCTTAATACTGCTTTATACAACAATTTTATTTATACTCATCATAACGTCTTTCTTTTATCACTTATACCGATTATTTCAGTGCCACTGTGGTTTCTATAGAGTTATAATTATCAACTGAATGTGAGTTTGTTTGCACATCTATGGTGATGGATTGTTTAGGTAGTGCTTTAAATCTGCATCAAAAACTTTAAGGCTCTTCAAGATGGCTGATTAGAGACTTTGGATGCCAGTTTCCTCAGAAAGAAGAACCAAAGTTATAGGTGAATAATCATAACTCAAATATAAGTTTAAGTGGAGAGTGTCAGAGCCTATCAAAGAACTCACAAGAAGAAGCTAGGACACCAAAAAAAGAAGGAAGCAAAAGTTTGGCAGAGATCAAGCCTGGAGGACTTGAGGTTCCAGAAGAGGGTAGATAGGGCTCTTTTTGCTTCCCCTCATTCCTGCAGCAGACTACTAATTTCTGAACTGTTGGAGAGAGCTCCTTTCCCATCATGAACCCAAGTATTGGTGTGGGCGGCAATTTGGGAATTTTGTGAGATCACTGCACTGTGCTGCCAGCTCATGCAGGGTTGCTCATTCTCCTTTGAGACCTGAGACCCAGTAGTAAGTGCAATACTCAGTGTGCACTTGTTGTGGGAGTCTGCCCTGCACAGAGAATCTCAACTCTTATGTCTACATATCACTAAATCACTCAGATTTCTGCAGCCACATAGGGCTGGCTAGACCAAAGAAGCTGCAGGATTCCCAGCTGTTTTGTGTTCAGGGTATGCCGCTCCTTGGGAAAGGGAGAGTGCAGAGCAATAAGGGAGTATGCCTGGGAACAAGGAAAATCAGAATGCATGCTCTTCTGGGCCAAATAGCTCCCTGCTTGTGGGCTGTAGTTGTCTGTGCACCATCCAGCAGAGATACAGGTGCCATGCTTCCATGGGGAAGAAGTGTGGTTCTTCCTCAGCATCCAAGCAGCACCAGTCCCTGGGCATAATTGTTGAGAGGGAGAAATCTCCTTCAAACTGCTGACTGCTATGAACACAGCCATGGCTGCTCCCATGGAAGCATGGCATGGGAGTGCCTATGGATGTCCATCCCAGAGCCACTTTGGGTGTTCATGCCCCCACTAGTGGTATACTCTTGTACAAAAGGTAAAACCCCTTCTCTTCTCACATAGAGTGGCAGTGTTCCTGCAGCAGAAAAAAAGCTATCCGTGAAGTTGCATGCTCTGGGCTAAAGAAAGTGATTCCACCTCAAAGTCATTTTGGTGGAGATCTTATGCAGGATTGCTCATTCTCCTTTGTGCATTAGTAAGTGCTACACTCAGTGTGCACTTGTTGTGGGAGTCTGCCCTGCACAGAGAATCTCAACTCTTATGTCACCACATCGCTAAATCACTCACATTGCTTCAGCCATATATGGTCTCAAAGATCAAGCAAATACCCATCTGCTTCTGCCAGAAGACTCTTACCTTCAAGTGTCATCTACTAGCCTGGAGGTCAAACAGCACAATCCAGTACAAAATCTGCTGATTTAAGTATATAGCGCAAGGACCTCTGACTGCATATCTCTGCAGGAGGCTTGGACACACTCAAATGCCCAGTACACCACTACTGCAATCAATATTTGAAAACAAACAAACAAAAAAAACCCACCACACTAAGGCTATCTACAACCAAGGAATTTAGACAGAACTTTGCTCCCTTGAAAACACCCAGAATCAAAAGCAAACAACCCTACTCAACATACATTACAGTCACGCCCACAAAGTAGAAAAAAAGTCACACCCAAACAAAAGTAAATTCAAAAATAAGAAGTGGCCGGGCACAGTGGTTTACACCTGTAATCCCAGCATTTGGCAGGCTGAGGTGGGCCGATCATTTGAGGTTAGGTGTTTGAGACCAGCCTGGGAACATCATGAAACCTCGTCTCTATTACAAATACAAAAATTAGCGGAGCGTGGTGGCGCACGTCTGTAGTCCCAGCTACTTGGGAGATGGAAGCAAGAGAATTACTTGAACGTGGGAGGTGGAGGCTGCAGTGAGCCAAGATCATGACACTGCATTCCAGGCTGGGTGACAGAGCCAGATCTGTCTCAAAAATAAATGAATAAGAAATAAGAAGTGACAGTTTCTCCAAATGAGAAGGAACCAGCATAACAATTCTGACAGTATGAAAATAACAGGATGTAATGACATCCCCAAAGGATTAAACTAGGTCTCTAGTAATGGGTCATAATCAAAATGAAAATTCTGAAGTGTCAGATATAGAATTGAAAATATGAATTGTAAGGAAGCTCAGTGAGGTCCAAAGGCAAGTTGAAAACCAACATAAAAACTGAAAATCAATTCAGGATATGAATGAATGAAAAATTCACAAAAAACACCACAATTTAACAAAATCCCAGACACAACTTCTGGAAAATAATTTATTGAAGAAATTATAAAATAGAGGTAAAAGGTTTAACAGCAGACTAGAGCAAGCAGAAGAAAGAACTTGAGGACAGGTGTTCCAAATTAATTCATCCAGACAAAAATAAAGAGAAGTTCTTGTAAAATGAACCAAGCTTTCAAGAAATATGAGATTATGTAAGGTGCTGAAATCTATGATTCCAAGGTATTCCTGAGGGAAAAGAAAAGAAAAGTCAAAAGTTTCAGAAATCTATTTGAGGGAATAATTGAGGAAAACTTCCCTGGTCATGCTGGAGATTTAGATATACACATAAGAGAAGCTCAAAGAACTCTTGGGAGATACAGTGCAAGACTAACTTCACTGAGTCATACAGTCATCAGACTAACCAAAGACAGATGAAGGAAAAATTCTAAAAGCAGTGAGAAGCATCTAATAAACTAATAGAAATATTATCAGAGTAGCAGCAGACTTCTCAGCAGAAACCTTATAAGCACAAAGATATTGGGGTTCTATCTTCAGTCTTCTTAAAGAAAATAACAGTCAGCCAAGCTTAGTTTGTATCTTGCTCAACTAAGCTTCATAAATAAAGGAGAAATAACATCTTTTTCAGACAAGCAAATGTTAAAGAAATTTATCACCAGTACAAGACATGCTTAAAGGAGGTCAAACATGGAAACTAAAGGGCAATACTTGCTACTTGCTATCATAAAACACATGAAAATATAAAACTCACAGTTCTTGTAATGCAGTAACACAAGTGAGACTGCAAAGAAAGTAGTTAACAATGAACGTTATGACAGGAACGAAATCTCATACATCAATATTAATTAAGAATATAAATGGACTGAATGCTCCACTTAAAAGATACAGATTGGCTGAATGGATTAAAAATAAGATCCAATCAAATGCTGCTTTCAAGAAACCCACCTAACAAAGACATTTACAGACTCAAGGTAAAGGAGTTGGAAAAACTATTCCACACAAACAAAAACCAAAAGCAAGCAGGGGTAGTTACACTTATATCAGGTAAAATGGTCTTAAAATCAACAATGTAAAAGAAAAGAAAAGAAAAGAAAAAGGTTATTACACAATGATAAGGGGTTCAATTCAACAAGAAGATATAACAGTCCTAAATATAGATGCACCCAACACTGGCAAACAGATTAATAAAACAAATACTACTGGACCAATAAAAAGAGATAAAAAGCAGTAGAATAGTAGTGGGAGGCTTTGGCACCCCACTGACAGCACTAAAAGACCACTGAAGCAGAAAATCAAAAAAGAAACTTTGGATATAAATGGGACTTTAAACCAAGTGGATCTAAAAGATACACAAAGTACACTAAAACAGGCCATATGTTAGACCACAAAACAAGTCTTAATAAAATTTTAAAAGCCGAAAGTATATCAAGCATTTTGTCAGACCACAATGGAATAAAAGTAGAAATAAATTTCAAGAGGAAATCTCAAAACTATGCAAAGATTTGGAAATTAAACAACCTGCTTCTGAATTACCTTTGAGTCTGTAATAAAATTAAAGAACCAATTAAAAAAATTATTGAAACAAATGAAAACAACGACACAACATACCAAAACCTCTGGAATGTAGCCAAACAAAGTTAAGAGGGAACCTTATAGCATTACATGTTTATATCAAAAAGATAGAAAGATCACAAATTGACAATGTATTACTACACCTCAAGGAACTTGGAAAAAAAAAAAAAGAACAACCCAAACCAAAGCTAGCAAAAGAAAATAAGTGACAAAGATCAGAACAGGACAAAATGAAATTGAGACCAAAATGCAGTACAAAGGATTGATGAACTGAAATTTGTTTTCTTTAAAACACTTTAACAAAATTAAAAGATGGCTAGCTAAAATAACAAAGAAAAAGAGGATTCTAGCAAGCACAATCAGAAAAAAAGGAGCTATTACAACTGGTACCACAGAAATAGAGACCATCAGAAATTACAGTGAGCATTTCTATGCTAACAAACTAAAAGACCTAGAGGGGATATATAAATTCCTGGAAACATAAAACTGTCCAATATTGAACTAGGAAGAAATAGAAATCCTGAACAGACCAGTAATGAGTACTGAGGTTGAATCAGTAATAAAAATTTGCCTCAAACCAACAAGAAGACAAGGACCAGACAGGTTCACAGCCAAATTTTATCAGACGCAGAAAGAAAAACGGGTACAAATCCCACTGAAACAGTTTAAAAACATAGAGGAGGAGGGATTTCTCTCTAACTCATACTACAAATTTTCTCAGTACTTATTTCTAATCTTTTGTGCTGTTCCACCTGAGTGTGGTTGCTATAAATTTGGGATTTTTATTTTGTTGTTGTTGTGGTTGTTGTTTTGCATTTGCTGAGAATTGTTTTATGATCAATTATGTGTTCAATTTTAGAGTATGTGCCATGTGCAGATGAGAAGAATGTATATTTTGTTCCTTTCGGGCGGAAAGTTCTGTAGATGTCTCTTAGTTTCATTTGGTCAAATGTTAAATTCAGATCCAGAATATCTTTGTTATATTTCTGCCTCAATGTTCTGTCTAGTACTGTCAGTGGAGTGTTGAAGTCTCCCACTTTTACTGCGTGGTTATCTAAATCTCTTCATATGTCTCTATGAACTTATTTTATGAATCTGAGGGCTCCTGTATTAGATGCATAAATATTTAGAAAAGTTCTCTTGTTGAATGGAACCCTTTGTCATTATGTAATGCCATCCTTTGTAATTTTAAAAAATAATTGTTAGTTCAAAGTCCATTTTGTCTGAAATTAGGATAGCAACCCTTGCTTTCTGTTTTCTGTTGGCTTGGTAGATTTTTCTTCATCACTTTACTTTGATCCTATGGGTGTCATTGAGACTTGGAGCAATTTAGGCAACTCACATTCCTCAATCAATTTTTCAGCTTTAACTCTTTGCCAAGGTGGAATCCCTTCTATTTTGTGTATCTTTTTCTAAACATCTGAACTCCTCATTTTATTATTTGTCATCCTTTGAAGTACAAACAAGATGTTTACTTTTTCAAAGACAGACACTTTTCAAGTACATTAATAGTCTCCTATAGCAGAGAGAACTAGTGGAACCACAACATATTATATATGTATTAAGTGGGATGTCTATAATTATAAATTCCATGGTTGGTAACAAGATAGCAGATACAATCTTTAAGAAGTAAGAAATAACTATATTAGTGTTTATGAAAAACAATCCTAGGGGCCACCTGCAACCTAATCACCTGGTGTGATTATTAAAATGTTGACTCTCAGGTCCCACATCAAACCTATTAAATAAGAACTTCTAGGAGTGATGATTGAGAAACTGTACTTTTAAATTTAGTGACTCTTATTTCTACTAACTGTAAGAACAGTGATATAAATGTTGATACTCTGCTGTTTGGAATAATATAGATGTATATTTGAATCCCATTTCTATCAATTAATGACTTTACTTTTGCAGGCCTCCACCCTACTCATGTCTCATCAATTCCCAACTCCCACCTCTCTTACACATTTTCTCTATTCCCAACTTCATCCCTTATATTAATCTTTTATAGTTCAAAGGTGAAAATTTTTTAGTTAGAATTGTCTATTCACTATCTATGTGTATTCTTTCTAGGTCACCTCACTGAATGATAGCTCCTCCTTTCTCACTGCACACTGACAATTGGTCTAAAGGGTAGGCATTTTGTTTTCTTCACACACTCTTATAAAATGGCTGCTAATTTTTTCCCCTATGCATAAAAACTATGTGGTTAGCTTTTATTGCTTTAATTAATAAGAGGAAGAATTGTTGTTGCTACTTGTTGATTCTGATTTCAATTCTTGTTACAACCTCAAATTCATTGCACAATCTCAGGTACAAAATTTCAGAATAAGATGCTTCAGATGTATCCAAGTTATCCCATCCCAATATCCAACTCTCCTCTGTGTACTCATGAACACCTAAGTCCCACCCTCTCAACATTTTTTCCTTTAGCCCCTCATTCTGTACTATCACAAAACTAGAGATCCCATCTTTGTGTCTGGGGAATGGGATTCACAAGCAGCTTCATAGAGAAGGCTGCATTTAAGCCAATATTGATGAGTAGGCCACAATATGAGTTGTGTGGTGAAGTAGTGTTAGGTGTCTTATGAATATCATCTTAGTGTTTCTCAGAATGTGGATCTTAAACATGCAGATTTCCCAGCTCAATCCTAGCCTTAATGAAATAGAATCCCTAAGAGTTGGGTTCAGGAACTTGTATTATAAGACATCTTCAGGTGATTCAGATATGCCCCAAGAGTCTACATTGTAGACTCTATAAAGTTAGCCTTACAAAATCAAAATCGTAACATTTTCCATGCTCCCAGACACATGACTCATGATTTCAGCTGTGGTGAAAACATAACAACTTGCTCTCATTATTTATATGAAAATGTCACCTTCTCTAATATATTCTATTTTCTTTTTTAGATATTCTTGAGAAAGACAACTTGGTATGCAGTTGGGAATTAAAGGAGTTTGGCAGACAATAACAGAATGAGAAGAAAATGTATAGTCTTTCAATGTAGCATAATGAAATGGTGAAAATATTCAAAAGGCTAGTTTTGGATAGAGAAATTGTTGTAACTTAATGCTCAGGCTTTGATGTAGGTATGAACTTTTATGCTGCATTTTCCCAATTTGTTTTGTATGGACCTCTAAGAAAATGGCACTAAATAGAAATGTACTGTATTTACATAGAATTTGAAATAAATGAAAATTAATTGCCCTTTCAGCTAATTTGTAGTGGACTCATAAAAATGCTTTTTTATTCTGTGAAGCCTGTCAATATTCAAACTCCTCCCATATACCATCTGTTCAGCCTTTGGTACATCTGCAAGTTCTATGTCAGAGACAGAAAGATTGGAAAGCTGTACAGTTTTAGAATATTTAAAAATATTGAGACATTGAAGTATTTTAAAAGTATATTACTACTGAGAGACTTATAATGTTTGTTCCCTAAAATGCAGACATTTTAGTCAATAAAATAAAGCAATATTTGTATAGCTGCCACAGGTTCTGTTAGTGTTATTTGTCTTACTTAAGAAATTATAGCTGTTACTTTTCTCCACTTGAAGTTCTAGTTGAAATTATTGATATACCTTATAGACAACATTGTGCTTTTTATCAAATTTTATAATTTATTAATCACAAAATTCCAAATCTGGTTTGATTACATGTTCCTATTCGAGGCTGAGTTTTGAAAACTTTCAGATGCTCATAGAATTCATTTGATAGAAAGATGCTATGGTTCCATTTTACCTGTTAAAGTTTGTATTTATATGTATTTTGTCCCTTAGACAAAGGAGAATACATTTGTTCCAAGAGTTAAAAAATTTTCTCCACCGAAGGTCTGAAATTAATCAAAGCAAAGTATAGATTCTTAAGAAACCCATTGTCACAAGATATATTATTAGATTAAGAATTGCAAGTTGTTAAATTCCCATGACATTGTTTCCAAAGTTGACAATTAAAAAATAATTTAATTACTAAGTCATTAAAATGTATTTTATTGCTAAATGTTCAATATTTCAGAATTGACCTGTTATCTATATATTTGTTGATGCTTGATATTATTTTCTTTATCTTCTTAATTTTTGTGGGTACATAGTAGGTGTATATATTGATGGGGTACTTGTACATGAGATGTCTGATCCTTAATATTAAATATAACATCAATATTGTGTTACAAATATTTTTTTCCTTGATGATACCAAAAAAAGCATGCAAAAATAATGCTCTGTTATTTAAAAGATGACTTGAGGTACTGTGTTTAATACAATATAAAGTGGATAAAGTTAGAAACTTTACTGCTGCTGCTAATAATTGTGGACCTAATTTGCCAGCTAATGAAATGAGTTAGATGCCAATCTTCTTGAATAAATCTGAATGAATAGGACCTGTATGTCTCAGAGCACATCTTCTTACAGGAAGGTCAACAGATTCTTAAGGGAAAATGTTTCATAGATGCTATTAAATATACAAGGCTGGATGTGTTGCTTATTGACATGTTCTTAAACTAAATAGTTGTTATTCATTCTTTAAGGTGAAACCAGCTACCCTTTGATAAAACATCAATGACAAGATCATTTTTGATGAAATGCCAAGCACTTGGTCAAAAAATTGAGGGTAAATTAGTTCAACCATTGTGGAAAGCAGTGTGGCAATTCGTCAAAGAGCTAAAAATCAGAACTACCATTTGACCCAGCAATCTGATTACTGGGTATATACCCAAAGAAATATAAATCATTCTATTATAAGGAGATATACACACATATGTTCCTTGTAACACAATTCACAATAGCAAAGACATGGAATCAACCTAAATACCCATCACTGGTAGACTAGATAAATCTTGATCAGTGGTACACCATGGAATGCTATGAAGCTATAAAAAGAATAAGATTGTGTCTTTTGTAAGAACATGGATGGAACTGGAAACCATTACCTTTAGCAAACTAATGTGGGAACAGAAAACCAAATAACACATCTTCTCCTAAGTGGGAGCTAAATGATGAGAACAACATGGACACACGGAGGGGAACAACAGACACTGGGGCCTAAATAAGGGTGGAAGGTGGGAGGAGGAAGAGGTTCAGAAAAATAACAAATTGGTACTAGGCTTAATAATTGAGTGACAAAATAATCTGTAAAACAAACCCCCATGACACAAGTTTATCGTTATAATAAACCTGCATATGTACTCTTGAACTAAAAAGTTAAGTCTTTAACATACATTTTTCTCAGTATCACATTATACCTATTTTAAAAGTGACCACATAACTGGAAGTAAATCACTCCCCAGCAATTGCATAGCATTTCACAGGTTGAAATAAAATATTGGTTGGCTGCTTATTTGTTATTTTCATC
>CAUYQU010091752.1:0-20116 GCA_963574635.1 Cheracebus regulus
CGTGATGGCAGGTACCTGTAATCCCAGCTACTCTGGAGGCTGAGGTGGGAGGATTACTTGAACCCAGGAGGTGGAGGTTGCAGTGAGCCAAGATCACACTGTTGCATTTCAGCCTGGATGACAGAGACACACTGTCTAAAAAAAAAAAAAAAAAAAAAAAAAAAAGAGTTTCTCCTTGCTCTTATTTCTTCTGAGCATTTTATATTAGTCAATTCTTAGCAAACTGAATTGGCACTTTAAGATTTGAAGCCACATACTTTTTCAGGGAATTTACTTTCCTTCAATTCATATTTTTAAATTTCACTAATGTTGAAATAACATTCTTTCTACATAAAGGCTTAAGATGTTAAAAAGTAAGACACAGGGAGTTTCTTCTACCTGCAAACTTAAAGGATATTTTGAATTCTCTTTCAGTAGGATGTCACACAACATTCCAGAGATGAAATACTTAAGGTAGGCCATTACATTACTTTAATTGAATCACTTTTAAAGGTGCTATAATCAATCATCATCATCAACAACAACAGTGACAAAAACTAACTTTGTTAACTAGCAGAGATTTTGGGCTCCTCGAGGTCCTTCCAACTAATTATATTTTGATAGATCATTTGGAACTGGCTTTACATTGTTTCCAGAAGTTTCTAGACAGTTGTCTTTTTAGAAGCCAGTTTTATTTTTAATAATATGATAAAGGGAACAGAGACTTTTCTGGGAGTAAATTAGAGTAAGGAAAGAAAATAGGGATTAAAGAAAATGTACTTTATGAGATAGAAAGATACTGATGTATGGTGATGTTAACTTTTATTAAAGGCAAAAGAGAGAGCACCCGTTTCATAAACGCATACACAGACAATGAATAAAGGAGAATAAAGAGAGGAATTTCCCATAACTAATGGACCTCAAATATTTGTTCTTTGAACACAAATATAAGGCCTCTGCATTGGTCATTAGGCCGGGCCTAGTACATTGATATTACTTTTTGAGTCATAAATTAGAACATTTGTCCTGGCAATTATAAATCTATGCCAAAAATACAGTATTATAAACTACTTATATATTCTGAAGCTGGTTTTAAAATATTTTGAGGGTGATTGTGTAGGCTAAAGTATAGCTATTCTATTAGGGCCTCATAAACAAAGGAGAAATTTTGGATGCAATGGAGAAAAATTAAGGATTGGAGAAAAATGTAAATGCGAAACAGTAACAATGAAACTACTCTGATAAGAAAATCAAAGTGCAAAACACTTTGCTAGCTTTCTCTATGGAAGCTTCACCAGGTGGCGCTGGTGAGCTTCTAATAGGTAATAATGTGCATGGTAAAAGTTGAGATTTGTTGGGTTATGCGGCTGTACTGCTCCGCTCTCCAGGGTTATAGAAATGAAAAAACGTGCAATCCAATGAAGATCTAAAATATGTCATTATTTTAGTATATATGTATTAAACACATACCTCTATAGAGATCAATTTATGTTAGTAATTACAAACGGGGTCATGGTTATTTCTAAAGAAAAGAGCCTGATAATAAAAGGATATATTTGAAATTACTCAACATAAGTTTTTAAAAATGTCTAGTCCTTAGTATTCCTGAATTTCTCCTAAGTTCTATATTAGTACATCTGCCAAGGGCCACATTATTTTATAGGCGGATAATTAAGATAATTGGCAATATGCTATAAAGCAGTGGCAGTCCTAAAACTTCCACAAGATGCAAGTCACTTAAGGATCTTGTACAATGTGGGTTTTAATTTAGCACATCTGAGTGGGACCTGAGGTTCTGCATTCCTAACAAGCTCCCTGATGATGCCAATCTTGTAAGTTTTCGTATTATGCCGAGTAGCAAGGCTATGGGGAATTTATATCAGATCTACCTTCCAGCCCTGGTAATCTTCCTTAACAAGCATGTGACCTTGGTGAAGTCAGTTTATCTCTAATAATGAAATAGAAAAAATAAAGTAATGTCGGTTTTTATTTAAAGCAATAATTTTAGGGTCCTATAAAATGTTGAATTATCGACCAAAGGAAACATTCAGTTATATTTTGTAAATATTCAGAAAACAAGTTGAGCATATTGACTTGAAAATATTAGAAAATGATTTACAGACACAAAATTATTGGCTAAATGTAAAGTTTAATTATTTCAGATTTTAGTTTGTGTTTTGACTTTTAACCTTAGAGAGATCCTTGAAACATTAGTGAATAGGAATGCAAGGTATATAAATGAGAAAATTGACACCAAGTCTAAAAAGTGGGTGGAAATCCTTCATTGAAAGAAAGAATTAAAAAATGCAAATTATTTAATTTTATAATTAGGATTTTAAAATAGCACCCCAGAAATAAATGAGAGAATAATTATAAGTCATTTTTAATTGTGTGACTCTAATAATAAATTAATATCTCAATGGGGATACAGTGATCAGCTAAAAGCGACTTGCTGAGTGTCTACGAGCATCAGTGAGGTGAAGCTATCCTGGGCTAACAAAGACCCTTGTCCTTAAATCATGTGTTCCTTATAGTCGATACCTAGTTTTCTGTTTGACTTGAGTAAAAGTTACCACCACATACTGCTTGTCTATATGTGTCACAGCAGTAGAACACCGACTAACAGCAGTTTTATTGGATTGGGCATTTATTATCTTTGTAATTAATGCTTGAATGTTCAACAAGTGAGTAGTTTCAATAAATGTCATCTCAGATGTACAGGTAAGTTGAAGCAGGATGCTTAGACTTCTATGCGGAAGTGCTGCAATCTTTCAGTTATTTTAGTAATTTATACCTCCTTTCTTAGCACTTACTTTGGAATCCCACTGCCTCAGGTCTTATTCCAGCTCTAAAGTTTAATAACTGGGACTTGGACAAGTTACTCAACCCCTCTGAAACTCAGTTTCCTCTTCTACAAAATGCAAGTATTATCAGAGCTTAACTTTCTAGGGTTGTTGAGGAAATTAAATGAGATATAATATATGGGAACACAGTTCGGGCATTTGGTAACCTATCAGTGCATTTTGGCTGCTAGTATTGCACTCGGCGTTATTATGATCAACAGTTATTATTGCTGCATTGCAGAAATGGACTGCAGTTCATTTTCTGAACTTGTTGATTGCTGTTACTTTGGGATCATATTGATACTCTGAATTCAACTCTTAATTATAAACTATTAATGCAGTTTAACTGTTTCAGCCTTGTTTGAACATCATATTTTTCCTATAGTCATTTTAGCCTTTGACAAAGATTTATTGCTCTTTTGAAATGACGTTATGTTAACTGATTAACTACCCTAACTCTTTATGTGATTTTGTAAACATTTTTACTATTTCGGATAATTACCATTACTAATAATTTCTGCAGTTTTTCTTACAAAAGCAGTAATCATCTCTTGCAAGTTTTATGTTAACCTTAAAAAACTATGACAAGCTGAAGTTTTCTAAAGATGAATTCTCCTAAAGGTGAATCAAAATATTCAAATTTAACGACATTTAGTGTTTCATACATGCTATATCCTTTGGTAGAGCTAACTTCCTTATGACCCAAAACAATGTTTAGTGATAGGGTATGTAGGCAGGTAGATGCCATCTGACTTTCACAAATGAGGAATTAGATTTGAAATGTTAGTTCAGTCATTTTTCACAGCCACACAACTGAAAGCAGCAGAGAGAGATTTCAAGCCCAGGTCGCCTTACTCCAAATCCAGTACTGTTTCTAATGCTGCAAAGAGACTTTGACTTATAAGATCTGGGAGTCAGCTTAAGGAGAATGTCAAGTTCAAATCTGTGAGTAGGATTTGAGCTTATGTAGTTCCCAAGATGTCCTAAAGGAAATATCTGCCATTCTCACTCAAAGCCTTCATTTGACAGTAACCATCAGGAAACACTACCCTTTTCTGCTAAAACTGTCTATGGTTTTGGGATGCAGTAATTACTGTGGTTGTCATCACAAGCTCCAACTCAATGCTCAGTGGCATTATTGGCTCAGTGAGAGCCTAGCTTGGATCCTGACCTTACCTGCTAGATGCATAAGGTGTTAAAACTGGAATCAATTTAATTCTCCTATTCAGCCAACAAGTATTTCCTGAGCTCCTACTACACAATTTGATGTGTAAGTTATAAAATCTAATGAGTAAATATAACTATAAGTTGTGATAATCACAAATATGAAAAGTCAGTGGAGAGAGCAGGTTGTTGGTGCAGACTGTGAATTGGAGGTGGAAAGGAAGCAGAGTGGTCTGAGAAAGGCCCTCAGTCTCCTCGCTTTACAGATTGGAAAACTGAAATCCTGATGGATGAATTGCTGGTGAAGATCACTTAGGTAAGTGACAGACAGACCAACATCAGAACCTATGTCTCCTCACTCCAATACTCAGGATTTTTACTTGATGTTTTGTAAAATAGTATTTTCAGATAGTCTAGCTAGTTTTAAAATTCCTATTTATCTCAGATATATATAGCACTATAAACATGTATATTAAAAAGAAAACAGGAAACCTTTTCCCTGAGGAAAAGGTATTAAAAGTAACACATTTAAGAATGCCATACTAAAGTGTACTTTTGTACTGCACTAATATATACATATATATATATATATAATATTTCTTTTTCTTTCTATTATCTATCATCTATGTATCCATATATCTACATCTAGTTAAATAGATGAGTGACAGATCTATATATATATATTATATATAAACTATGTAGAATTTAATTCATTTAACCAGCGCCTGTTACCAAAGTTCTGCCTGGCATCAGGGTTGTACTCAAGTTAGCAATTACAGGCTATACCTAAGATACCTGAATTGTGACCTTCATGGAAAACAGCCCTGGGAAAGAGTGGTCAGTATTAGAGTTTTTCAGAGACTGTATCTTTTATTGATACCAATAGTAGCATGTATTGGCCCACAGTGGGACTGTGAGTGAAATCTTACCTCTGACACTTCCAGACTTTACCAGCTGATGATGCACAGCAGTCCTGTATCAAAGGCTGCTCACAGATGAGAATTGTTAAGAGAATAAAGCTAATTTCACAACCAGGTCACAAAGTGTAGCACCTTTATAGAGAATTTAGTCACATTTGATTCTAGGTGGTGAAATCTTAATGTGGGGAGCCCAGAAAGGAAAATTCAACACACTGGGTCACATAGTAGGGCCGGTCTATGAACTGGATTCTCAAATTTATGGTTGAAAAGTATATAGTTTTGGCCTCACTCTTTCAGTCTTGCATACCATAGACCTCTTATTCATGGAACTGAAGCAAGCAATGGTGTGCATTCAAGTGGAAGGCTCTTGTGACTGATTCCTCGGGTCTTTGAGGACTGAGTATCTGTGGGGAGGTGGCTGCCCTGCATTGTGAAATGTCCTTGAGGCATGTGGCAGAGTCTGCAGGGAGAGGCCCCAGAGTTAAGCAGAGCCTCCTTTTCCGATGTTACAGTATGAAGCCAGTCGTTGCCTGACTTTCAACCCCAAGAACTCTTTTTTTATTGATTTTCTTTTCTATATAAACATTAAGGTTAGATTTTTTTTTGCAACATTGTTCTTATCATGTGCAAATAATTAGCTGTCACATGGTTATTATCCAGATATATAAAATCACAATTAAGAACTGATTATTCTAAGATAACTAGTGGCATCGCATTGAGCTGTCATCATTTTAGCCAAAGCAAGACAAAACACAGCAAAACTCATTATTTTGCTTAGCCTGTGGGTTTTTAACCTAAGACTAGCTTTGGCTTTTTTGAAATGTTGAATTCAGTCTTCATTGATAATAGGGACCTCTCTAACTAGAAATCACTGGGTTAAGTTTTATGGGTTTGTCTAACTAACTCACTTTTTATTTTCTCTCTTTTCTTTTCTCTTCCCTTCCCTTCCCATCCCTCTTTCCCTCCTTCCCTCCCTCCTTCCTTCCTTCCCCTTCTAACCATTGAAAATGAACACGGATATATTTAATAAATTCATATTTGCTTAATACATATATTACATATAACCTCATTGTAGAAGTCAGGGTATGTGTAGTAAACAGAATTCTCCTCAAATTAGTGAAGTAATTCTTTTATTTTCAGTTGATTTATAATAATTGTATATCTTTATGGGATACAAAGTGATATTTTAATATATATACAATATGTAATAATCAAATCAAATCAGAGCAATTGGTATATCAATCACCTCAAACAATTATTATTTCTTTGTGTTGTAAACATTTGCAATCCTCTTTTCTAGCTTTTTGAAAATATACACTAGATTATTAACTATATTTACCCTACAGTGCTACAGATCACTAGAACTTATTCCTCCCATCTAGCTATAGCTTTGTTTCTGTCAACTAGCCTCTCCCAATCCCCACTGCCCCCTACCCTTACCAGGTTCTAATATCCAAAATTATATTCTGTACTTCTTTGAGCTTAATTTTTTAGCCCCCATATGAGTGAGAACATGCACTATTTACATTTCATGCTTGACTTATTTCACTTAACATAATGTTCTCCAGGCTCATCCATGTTGCCAAGAATGACAGAATTTTATTTTTTCTTATGATTGAGTAGCAATCCATTGAGTAGATATGCCATATTTTCTTTATCCATTTGTAATAGTCTGTTCTCAGATTGTTATAAAGAACTACCTGAGGTGGTATAAAGAAAAGAAAGTTTTATTCAGTTTCTTTATAAAGTTTTATAAGGTAAAGGAGTTTAATTGATTCATGGTTCCTCAGGCTGTACAAAAAGCATGACTGGGGAGGCCTCAATAAACCTATAGTCATGATGAGAGGTGAAGGGAAAGCAGGCACATCCTACATGTCTGGAGCAGGAGGATGAGTGAAAATGGGGAGGCGCTACACACTTTTAAACAAGCAGATCTTCTAGGAACTCACTATCACAAGAACAGCAGCAGGGATTTCCACCCGGATGATCCAGTCGCCTCTCACCAGGTTCCTCATCCATCACTGAGGATTACAATTCAAAATGATGAATTGGCAGGGGCACATATCTAGATTACATCACCATTCATTTGTTGAGGGACATTATATTGATGCTACGTCAAGACTATTGTGAATAGTGCTACAATAAGCACAAGGGTGCAAGTATCTCTTCAATGAACTTTTTTCCTTTCTTTTGCATAAATACCTGGTAGTAGGATTATTGGATCATATGTTAGTTCTATTTTGTAGTTTTGTGAGATACCTCTATATTGTTTTCCATAATGGTTGTACTAATTTACATTTTCACCAACAGTGTCTAAAAATCTCCTTTTCTCTGCATTCTTACTAGTATTTATTATTTTTTGTCTTCTTGATAAAAGCTTTTCTAACTGATATGGGATGATATCTTATTGTGGCTTTTATTTGCATTTCTCTGATTGGTGATGTTGAATATTTTTAATATACTTGTTTATTTGTGTATCTTCTTTTGAGAAATGTCCATTTTGATCTTTTGCTCTATATTTATTAGATTACTTGTTTGTTTGGTTGCTGTTTTTTGCTGTTGAGTTGTTTGAGTTTCCTTGTATATGTTGGATATTAGTGCCTTGTCAGATAAATAGTTTGCAAATGATTCTACAGGTTATTTCTTCACTCCATTGTTTCCTTTATTATTCAAAAGCTTTGCAGTTTCATGTAGTTGCATTTGTCTACCTTAGTTTTTGTTGCCTGTACTTTTGAGGTTTTAGCCATAAAATTTTTGCCTCAACCAATGTCCTGAAGTATTTTCCTATGTTTTCTTTTAACAGCTTTATAGTTTTGGGTCCTATGTTTAAGTTTTTAATTTATTTTGAGTTGATCTTCATATATGGTGAGAGATAGAGGACTAGTTTTGTTCTTTTGCATGTGGATATCCATTTTACCTAGCGTTATTTGGTAAAGAAGGTGTTTTTTTCCTCAATATATGTTCTTGGTCTCTGTTGAAGACCAGTTGGTGCTAAATATGTACATTTATTTCTGGGTCCTCTGTTCTGTTTCATTGGTCTATGTGCCTATTTTTATAACAATATCATGATGTTTTGATTACTATAGCTTTGTAGTATATTTTGAAGTCAGGTATGATGTCTCTGGCTTTGTTTTTTCAGGAAAAGACATATTAAGAAGGGGAAAATTTATAGAAGTGTGGGCATGGTTAGTGGAACTAGCAAAGGATGATGAGGGACCCAGAGACTAACAAGAGTAGGAAGCCATTGTAACTCTTAGGTATACAGATGCCAAAGGGAGAAATAATTTCACGGTGACCTATACATTTGAAGCCATGGGGAAGAAATTTTTGCATGAGATTTAATCCTAAAAGGGTACTGAGCTGAAAGAAATGAAGTACTAAAGCAAGACATAAGTGAAGAAAGGAATCCCTTTTGATGTGCACTGGATTCAGTTTGCCAATATTTTATTGAGGATTTTTGCATTGATGTTCATCATGGAGATTGGCTTTAAGTTTTCTTTTTTTGTTGTATCTCTGCAAGGTTTTGGTATCAGGATGAAGTTGGCCTCATAAAATGAATTAGGGCGGAGTCCTTCCTTTTCAATTGTTTGGGAGAGTTTCAGAAGAAATGGTACCAGCTCCTCTTTGTACCTCTGGTAGGATTCAGCTGTAAATCCATCTGGTCCTGGGCTTATTTTGGTCAGTAGGCCATTTATTACTACCTTAATTTTATAATTTGTTATTGGCCTATTCGGACATTCAACTTCCTCCTGGTTTGGTCTTGGAAGACTGTATGTGTCCAGGAATTTATCCATTTCTCCTAGATTTTCTGGTTTATTTGCATAAAGGTATTTATAGTATTCTCTGATGGTTGTTTTTATTTCTTTGGGGTGAGTGGTGATATCCTCCACATCAATTCTGATTCTGTTTATTTAAATATTCTCTCTTTTCTTCTTTATTAGTCTAGATATTTTCTTCTTTATTAGTCTATCTATTTTATTGATGTTTTTCAAAAAACCAGCTCCTGGATTCATTGATTTTTTTTGAAGGGTTTGTTGTATCTCTATGCCCTTTAGTTCCATTCTGAGCTTGGTTATTTCTTGTTTTCTGCTAGCTCTGAGGTTTTTTTGCTCTTTTCTCTAGTTCTTTTAGTTGTGATGTTAAGATGTTGGCTTGAGATCTTTCTAGGTTTTCCTTGTGAGTATTTGTCGGCTTTATCTCTGGGATACAAGGCTGGTTATACATATGCAAACAATAAATGTAATTCATCACATAAACAGAACTAAAGACAAAAATCATATGATTATCTCCATAGGTGCAGAAAAGGCCTTCAATGAAATTCAAAATCCTTTCATGTTAAAAATTCTCAATAAACTAGGTATTGATGGAACATACTTCAAAATAATAAGAGCCTTTTATGACAATCCCACAGCCAATATTATACTGAATGGGCAAAAGCAGGAAGAATTCCTCTTGAAAATTGGCACAAAACAAGGATGCCCTTTCTCATCACTCTTATTCAAGGTAATATTAGAAGTTTTGGCCAGGGCAATCAGACAAAAGAAGGAAATAAAGCATATTCAAATAGGAAGAGAGGAAGTCAACCGTTTCTGGTTGCAGATGACATGAGTCAATATACACAGAAAACCCCATTGACTCAGCTCAGAAATTTCTTAAGCTGATAGGTGACTTCAGCAAAGTCTCAGGATATAAAATCAATGTGTAGAAATCACAAGCATTCCTATACACCAATAACAGTCAGTAAACAGCTAACTTACAAATGAACTCCCATTTACACTTGCCACAAAGAGAATAAAATACCTAGGAATACAACTAATAAGAGAAGTCAAGGACCTCTTCAAGGGGAACAATAAACCTCTGCTCAAGGAAGTCAGAGAGGACACAAACAGGTGGAAAAACACTCCATGCTCATGGATAGGAAGAATCAATATCATTAAAATGGTCATATTGTCCCAGCAATAGATTAAATACTATCCCCATTAAACTATCTTTGACATTCTTCACAGAATTAGAAAAAAAAACTATTTTAAAATTCATATAGAATCAAAAAAGAGCTTGTATAGCCAGGACAATCCTAAGCAAAAAGAACGAAGTTGGAGGCATCACATTACCTGTCGTCAAACTATACTACAAGGCTACCGTAACCAAAGCAGCATGGTACTGGTTCAAAAACAGGCACATATACCAATGGAACAGAATAGGGAAGTCAAAAATAAAACTGCACATCTATAACCATCTGATTTTCATCTTGACAAAAACAAGCAATGGGGTTAATAAATGGAGCTGGGAGAACTGGCTAGCCAATTGAAACTGGACCCCTTCCTTACACTTTGTACAAAAATTAACTCAAGATAGATTAAAGACTTAAATGTAAAATGCAAAACCATAAAAAAAAACCATAGAAGAAAATCTTGCAGAATCATTCAAGACATAGGCATGGGCAAAGATTTTATGATGAAATCACCAAAAGCAATTGCAACAAAAGCAAAAATTAGAGCTTCTGCAGAGCAAAAGAAACTATCATCAAAGTCAACAGCCTACAGAATGGAAGAAAATGTTTTCAATCTATCTACCTGAAAACAGTCTAACATCCAGAATTGACAAGGAATTTAAGCAAATTTACAAAAAAAAAAAAAAAAAGCCCCACTAAAAAGTGGGCAAATGACATGAACAGACACTTCTCAAAAAAGACGTATATGTGACCAACAAACATAGAAAAAAAGCTCAACATTACTGGTCATTAAATAGATCCAAATTAAAACCACAATGCTATACCATCTCATACCAGTCAGAATGGTGATTATTAAAAAGTCAAGAAACAACAGATGCTGGTGAGGTTTCAGAGAAATAAGAACACTGTTACACTGTGGGTGAGAACCCTTTTACAATTTGGGTGTCAACTACTGTGGAAGACAATGTAGAGATTCCTCAAAGATTTAGAACCAAAAGTACCATTTGACACAGCAATTCTATTACTGAGTACATGCCCAAAGGACTATAAATCATTCTATTATAAATATACATGCACATGTATGTTCATTGCAGCAATATTCACAATAGTACAGACAAGAAATCAACCTCAATGCCCATCAATAATAGACTGGATAAAAAAAACACATATAAACCATGAAATGCTACACAATCATAAAAAGAAACAAGATCATGTCTTTTGCAGGAACGTAAATGAAGCTGGAAGCCATTATTCGCAGCAAACTAACACAGGAACAGAAAATTAAACACCACATGTTCTCACTTATATGTGGGAGCTGAACAATGAGAACACATGGACACAGGGAGGGGAACATCACACACTGGGGCCTGTCACAGGAGGATGGTGGAGGGAGAGCATCAGGAAAAATAGCTAACTTATGCTGGGCTTAATACCTAGGTGATGGGTTGATAGGTGCAGCAAACTGCCATGGCACATGTTTATCTGTATATCAAACCTACATGTCCTGCACATATGCCCTGGAACTTAAAATAAGATCAAATAAATGTCAAAAAAAAAGAGTCCTGAGCTTCTCTCCTCCAGCCCTCCAATCTCTTGAAGATGACCACTCTGATAGAAACCAATTGTCAAGAAATCCAGTGATTTAGTTCATATAGAGCATCTTCCTGGGGTACACACAAGAGGAAAATGGTCATAAATAAGTGGGGTTAGAGACTGTGAGGCAAATGGAGAATAAGCAGCACAGTTACTCTTCTGGGTAACTTAAAGATTGTAGCATTTTGCAAAAAATGTTTGTTTTTTCTATAACTTCATTTATAGAAATGCCATGGAAAAACATTACTAAACATACACAAAAATTTAGTTCCTGACTTGGCCATAAAATCCTTATTATTAATTTATTACTTGGTAATAAAATCAGCTCAACCTTAAGGTCTGTGCAATAATGAATGCATTACTGTGTTGCCTTTGGAATCAGTGGAAAAATCATTTCCTCTGTTAGCGGTTTCACTAGAATCAGATCATACATTTTGCTTCCTAGAATAGTAAGATTTACTTACACTGCATTTGTTTTTAGAGGAAAACAGCAGATTGATGCTCAAAGATGTTTCTGTAAAGGATATTATCACAAGACTTGTGTTCCTCTTCCTTTAAAATACGAGAGATGAAATTATACATAAATAATCATAGGTCAATTGCATTCTAATATCTATTCAGCATGCTCTGTAAGAAATGAGAGATAATTTTCATACTCCTCAGCTCAATGGTCAGCTTCATTCCTGTCCATTCAATGTTCTTTAGTGTCTGATACATGTCTCATATTGTAGGCAATAATCCAAGAGCTAAAGCATATTTCTTCACTTTTACAGAGTAAAATTATATTATTCTGATCAACTCTTATTAGTCCACATAAAGTATGCACATTATTTTCAGTTTCCCCTTCAATTTGCTTGATTCCATTTAATTTTAAAGGCACCTAGACAATGTAAATAACAGAGCTTTCTAATTATCTTATGATGAGTCAAATCTGAACTTAAGAGTAATTGGACTTAAGAACAAAGATTTCTTCTTTGAATTCAGGAGGGCATGAATGACTTCTTTCAGTTTTCACTTCGCTGTCAAAGTGGGATACTGGTGGAGTAGGGGCCACTGTGGGGCTGGTAAGGCAAAGCACTTAGCAAAAAAGACCCATGGGCATAATGAATTCCTTGGTTAAATTACACTTGGTTATATTTTCATCTTTATGTGTTCTCTAAGTATTTTCATAAAAATACAGAAAAACAAAAAACAAGACCTTTATGCACTCACTAACCACAGCTCTGTTGCATTCTCCAGCAGGCCCTCCATTGAGAGTGGTAATATTTTTAATATATATGTATGTATAGTGATTAGTTTAATCTTTCCAATCACCTAGTTTTTCATCTAACTACACTCTAGCTTGAAGGCAGTATATCATAATTATACCTAATTATTTGACACTTTCTTGGGTACATGTTTAATTTTTAAGGTTAAAAAAAGCAATGTGGCTTTATCATAAGAGGCAAAATGATCAACCTTATCAATTAATTAATTAACTTTATTAATTACTCCTTCTGTTACAAGTTACCTAATCTTTGTATGTCTCTTATGAGATAATTCTGTGTTGTAAAAATTAAACAAGGAGAATGTGTTACTTACCTGGCACAGTGATTGGTGCAAAATGGGGGCTGGATTAGTATTATTGTCCATATTGTTTGTCTTGTTCCCTGACTGTAATAGCCAATAGAACAGTAATCTGGTAGCAGTACTTTGATGCGTGTGTATATAAGAAGCCATTAAGAATAATAATCAGTAAGAGCTTGAAACTAGAATCTACTCAGCAGTAGCTCATCAGAGACTGGCAGGAGAAGCAGGTAAACCAGAAGTTCATAGTGTCCAGAAAGAAAATTCCTGGCTAAGGAGTCTAATCATAAAGCAGTAGGGCTATAAATGGGAGATGTATAATTTTTCCCAGAAGCAAGACTGATAGGTGTGGATGTAGATAGATGTTCCTAAATGAGAAGATTCGGAAGGAGGTACAAAACTGGAACTTCCTTATTTTTGCATATTTGATTACAGACTTATAAATATTCTTGTCTCCATTAATCCTCACTCCCTAACTATCACAGAGTTATTTTATAGGATCCAAAAATATTGATTTATAAATGCACTATTATTGCAACTGGAGATCAGCTAAAGGCCTTTAATAAAGGTTCCTCTGTGGTGTGGAAGCCTACTGAGTCCTTATTTGCCAACACTAATCTCTCTATAACAGTGGTGAATGTTCATTATTGTATACATTTATTCAAGAAATGTTTATTGAAGAGCTACCAAATGCTAGATTCAGCATTAGGCTCTGGAGATACAGATATTCAGATAGCAGTCTCTTTCCTCAAAAGTCTCCACAATTCAATAGGGAAGACAAATGATTACAACAAAACCAATGATAATATACTGCCCAATAGCATCTATACAATTCTGTATATGCACATAATAGCAACAGTTTATTTAGCGTTTTCTCTTTTTTGGGTATTCATAACCTTTAAACTTCACAAGTGCTGTGCCTATTTGGCAATTTGGGAAAATGAGACAAAGAAAAGCTAAATGACTTATTCAAGTTCTTATAGTTATAAAAATGCTAAGCCCAGATTTGAATCTGATCCCTTCATGTGTGAATCCAACAGTGATAAATTTTTTCCTGGGATGATGGGAATTAAAGGACTGTAGGAGAGAAGACTAATAATTTGGGATATGAAAAAGAGTTTGGTAGTTTTCAGGTCAATAAGTGTAAGTACAGTCCGGCAGAAGAAATAGGATGCTCATGGGAACATGAGACGGCAAGGTATATCCAAAATATTAAGGGGTTCATATTGCTGGATTTAAGTTCAGAAAAGAGATTGACAGAAGGTGAGACCATGGATGTAGACAGAATTAGGAAATTGAAGAGCTCTATGTGCTTTTCTAATCATCTTAAAATGAGGCATTTGTGAAAAAGTGTTTATTTCCATCAGTGGCAAGAGTAGGCTGTATTTTGCATAAGTACTATCTTTCTTTGGCAGTCTAGACTCTGGACTAGCGAGGTGAAGACTAGAAGGCTAATGAAAAGGCAGTTCAGGAATAAGATTACAGGGACTTGAACTAGCATAGTGCCAGATGAAGAGCAGAAAATGGATCCCAGATGTTGGTTAAGTAGAATGCAATGGACTTCATGTATCCCATAGTTGGGTATAAGGAAAGTGGAGAAAATGCAACGTCGGTATAATCTAGAAGAAGGAATTTAGAAGGACTTACATTGCAGATTTGGGAGTCAAGTTGTCCTCAACAAAAAATTGGAAATATACAAGGAAGAACAGCAGACTTATAATTTTTGGGTAAGGGGGATGAAGGAGAGGTAAAGGGAAAAAGACTTTAGTTTTAGATATGCTTTAGAGATTTTTGTCAGATAGATAGGTGAAATGTATAGTAACACATTTAAGCTCAAGTTTGCTACAGAGATCTGTTATAGAGTCATGTTTGGCAATCACCAGTGTATGAAAATTTTTCTTTATATTTAGAAATAATGACTACAAGTGTTTGGGTCTATCCTAAGTGCCAGACATAGTGTTAAACATTTCATGTACCTATTTATGTTCCATCCTCATGGGGGTCTATGTATGAGAGACTCTATGTTTAAGAAAACTTCTTCTATGGAGCAGCCACAAGTGAAATTTAAATACTTAAGAATGTATGTGCTTGACTAAAGAGGGAGAGCATTGTGAAAGGAAAAATGATAAACCCTGGGGAACACTGAAAGACTTAGGATCAAGCAAAAGAGACTGAGATGCAGTGATGAGAGAGAAGAAAAACCAGGAGCTCAGGTGTTGGGTAAGCAAGGGGAATAGGGCAGAGACTGTCCAAGATGTAATAACATCAAATACTACAGAAAGGCTAAGTAATATAAGCACTATTTGCACTTGGCAATTGAGTGACTCTCACTAACATCGTTGGGGCAGACATTAGACTGTAGCATATTAAGCAGTGAAAGTAAATAAAGACAATATACTGAATGTGCTTTAAGAATTTTGGTGAGAAAAGAGAGGGAATGAGAAGAGAAAATGGAGTTTTAAGGCCAAGGAAGAGGTTTGGAAGTGTTAGCAGGATTGAGCTTGTGTATAGTGTATAAGACACCAAATGTAGTTGGTGAAGATAGTTGAAGTCATGTTGAAAGGAAATGAGAAGGTTGAAGATTGCAGAGATTGGCTGTGAGAGTAGGCTGATGTAAAATTAAAAGACAGAATTTCAGTGGAGGGTGGAAAAGTAGTGGATTGGATGTGGAATTGGGAATCAAAACATATTCTGACAGTGTCTCTCAATTCTGTGCCATGATAAAAGAGGGGTAGAGTGGTCTGTTTTGAGGAAGAGTCTAAGGAAGTGAGGCCTTGAGGGCTGGATGTTTGTTTTAGGACAAGGAAGTAGTTAGAGGGTCTGTGAAGACCTAAGGCAATGGGACCTACCAATATTTAATAGAGCTGGGATCCCACAGGTAACAGCTTGAGGGGGAAGAACTTTTAAGGCAATTATAATTCCTATGCAATGCTGCACTGTATAGAGCTAAGATAAATCAGTGTGCAAAAGTAACCATTATAATTTCATCTTTAATTGAGTTGCTATAGATCTAGGGAACATCTGGCCCCAGGCTCTCCCTGCACAGATGAGGTAATTTCAGCCTTCAGGTGGGAATTATAGCCAGGGATTGGGCTTGATTTTCTAACTCCTATCTTCTATTTCTCTCTTTTCATTTTTTCATTTTTTTTTTACTTTCTGTCCTTTTTTCCTTTACTCTTCCTCCCTCTCTTTTTCCTGCTTTTTCTTCCTTACCATTATTCTTCATTTGCTTTATTTTCTTCTCAGTGTATTAATGAACATTTTTGAGGTGTTCGACATCATTAAAAACCTTCATCTATTGCTCTATTCTATGTTAAATATATTTTCTCGAAGATAAAGGAGAAAATAGCTTTAAATCTCATGCTGCTTTGATTTTTTAAAATTATTAATTTGACTCAGGCCACATCTTTGAGCAGGGGTTAAAACAAGAGATGGCGTATATTTGAGCTTAGATTCACATTTCGCCTCCACTTTAATTTTTTTTGAGTGTTGGAAAACACTAACTGAAAGAATACTAAGAGGAACACATACATATATGACAATAGTATTCAGGCCATGTCGGTGATTTGGTTAAAGCTATAGCATCTCCCATGAGTTTGTTTAAATTTACCTTTCATTACAAAGACTTTCTAATTGGTGTATTATCAATTCATTAAATTTTCTTTGTAATTCTGCCTCTCTACTAACCCATTCTCCATGCCACAAAGAGTTTCGTAATCTTTAGGTGACTACATGAACCTGTGGAATAATACAATATATAGAATCAAGACAACTTACGTCTTTGTTTGCAAGATTATTGCACCCTGGTTGGTGTAGTCCAACTATCTTAATCTCCATGGTTTTTAAGAAGAAACCAATCTATTTTCTGACTGAATTGACTGCTAATTTCCTCTCTTATTTTATTTCTTGCATTGATGTTTCATTTTGTTGACCCACTCATGAGCTGAGATTCCATTTATAAAACAGAAATTGACTATACATATGTTACACTAATTTATTTATGGTACGAAGTGGCTTCTTTAGGAAAAGATGTTTTTGTGAAGTAGCAGTTTCTGTAACCTCTTGCAGAACACAGAGACCCCTTTAGGGAAAAAGAAATCACATAAATAGTATTTTCATCTCTCTGTGCAAGGGTTGCAAAAATGGAAAAGAAGTTTGCATGGATTGTGTTGCATAACAATGAGGCTTATGTAACACAAATGTTCTCTAGCCTGACCAACTTGAGTACCACAAACCATAAGTAACTCAAAATATCCAAATTACAAAGACATCCTCCCTATGTACTTGAATGACAGAAATTAGCATCTCCCAACATGCCCTCTAGCTATTTCTAAGAGCTTCACAGATAGTTGTCACATGAGTGCCCAGAAATAAGCCTCCTGCATGATTCTGCTGCAGCCCCCAGACATGCTGCCACCGTGCTGGCTCTGCTGAGGTTGGCTGTGGTGATATCACCACTCCAATGGGTACAGCTGTCCTTCACTAACGACTGCTCTTGTCATTACCACTCTAGTTTTAAGGAAGGGGATCCAGGTCTACTTTTTTTTTTTTTTTTTTTGCTACTAATCAGAAACTCAGGAGAGATTGATTTGTAATTTCACACAAAAACACAAAGCCTAAGCTCTAACTTGTAACTTGACTTCACTGAATATTCACAATAACAGAAGTGAAATAAAATTTACAATGTATATTACTGTATGTTGATATGCTGAGAGACTATCAGAATACTCATTTTTTTCCCACAGAAACCTTACCAATCTACTAATATCTGCTTTTGTTAAATGGCATCTTATCGGCTCTAGATTAAAGATAGTATGATTCTTAATGTCTGAGTTATGCATTTTCTCTCATTATAACATGCAAAGGCCATTGAAATCCAGAGAAAGTTATGTTGTACCAGCTTACTGCCCTTAGTTGACACAGTCTCTCTTGCAGTAAAAAATGAAAGAAAGGGAAGACTTATACCTGTCTGTTGGCACCATACCCATATCTACACTCCATCTACCTTGAGAAACTCTTAAACAGACAGCGTTTAATTCTGAAGGAACGTGTGCTAATAGGCAGGGATAGAGAAGTGAAAATATATGTAGTGAAGAAACATTTGTTTAAGCAAAATGGTTAACCAATAATCAGGTCTGGCAACACATCACAGAGAATTATACATGATTAAGTTGAAATTGTCTCAGGTATTATTTCCATTTCAGAAAAGAACTTTGTTCGGTGTTTAACTAAAGGTATTAATCATAATTTTTTTCCAAGAAAAGAAATAACCTTCTGATGATGCAGTAAAAATTGACAGTTTAGAAATTTCAGGTCCTGTCTCAGGCAGACACACCATAATATCAATTTTAAAAATTATATCAGATTTTATTGATGTTTATATTTTAAAGTCTTACAATCTAAGAGATAAACGATGGAAGTGTTGTATTTTTTCCCTCTGAGTTGCCATTACAATTAGAATACAGGTTTTAACCCTTTTTCAAAATGTTTGAGACCAAAGGTGTTTCAGATTTTGGGTTTCTTATCCAACATTCTTGGATTTTGGAATATTTACATATATGTAATGGCAATTCTTGGGGAGGAGACCCAAGTCTAAACACAAAATTCATTTGTTAATTACTTATATGCATCTTATAGACTGTATTGGTCTGTTCTCTCATTGCCATAAAAAATACCTGAGACCGGGTAATTTATAAAGAAAATAGCTTTAATTGGCTCATGGTTCCACAGGCTGTATGATGCTTCTGAGGAGGCCTCAGAAAAATTCAGTCATGGCAGGAGGTGACAGAAAAGCAGGCATGTCTTACATGGCTAGAGCAGGGGGAAGAATGTGGGTGGGAGAGGTGCCACACACCATTAAACATGAACTCTATCATGAGAACAGCACCCAGAGAACTCTTCCCTCATGATCCAATCACTTCCTCCCACTTCCAAAATTAGGGATTACAATTCAACACGAGATTTGGATGGGGACACAGATCCAAGCCATATCATACACCTAATGGGAAAGTAATTTTATACAATGTTTTAAATAATATAGTGCATGAAACCAAGTTTATATACATTAATTCATCAGAAGGCAAAAGTTTTATTATCTCAGCCACACATGAAGACAATAGCACCTTGCCATCCAGTCTAGTATTTCTAGGGTGAGGACAAGCTACTGGTACAAAATGTTTGTGAAACCAGTTAGAAAAGGTCGCTCTGGTGATCCATGCCTTTTTGTTAATATAAGAATGAACTGGTAAGAAATTAACACTTGGTAAAAGCAAGGACACAAGCTTTTGCCTAGCACAACAAGTTTACACTTATGTCTGCTGGCTGCATTAGCACAGCCCAGCATAGTTACTCTGTCCTTGGCATTCTTAATTCCTGTAGGGGTTGTCTTTGTAGCTGTAGTCAGTGTCTTTCTGAGTCAATAACACCAAAAGAGTGATATTTATTTGTTATTATAAACTTGTTCTGGCATCACATTGTCATCAGAGATCCATGACAAACTTATTAATGAATTTCTCTCCTGCTTTGTGATCAGTAAATACTTCATTGAGACAAATTTTTTGAATATTTAATTCTGTGTCTTCCCTCAAATTTCTGTGACCAGCCTGTTGAATATCACAGTTCCCTTTAGTTTTCAGTTTATCATGATAGATATTTCCTTGTTTCATGATCAGCTAAGCGGCTTGTGGTGTGTCTTATTAGTAATTTATTTTTTATTTTTATTTTTTTTTAGAAAATGAGAGAAAAGGAGAAAGAAACAGCAAAAGAAAGAAAAAACAGAATGAAAGAGAGAAAGAAAGAGGAAGAGAAAGAGGGAGAGAGAATGGGATTCTTGTTTTATTGCCCAGGCTAAAATGCAGTTTAAAAATGGATATTAAAAACATCTTTTATGCCAATAATTGTGCTTAACAATGGAGATAGGAAGAAATAGGGGATGAAAATAACAAATAAGCAGCCAAGCAATATTTTATTTAAACCTGTGAAATGCTATGCCATTGCTGAGGAGTGATTTACTTCCAATTATGTGGTCACTTTTAAAATAGGTATAATGTGATACTGAGAAAAATGTATGTTTTGTGGATTTGGGGAGGAGAGTTCTGTAA
>CAUYQU010091753.1:0-24046 GCA_963574635.1 Cheracebus regulus
ATAAAAAGTTAAAACCCATCAGTACTCTGTATTCAGACCTTTCTTATAGGCAAGGACACACAGAGACTTAACATAAAGGGATGGAGGAAGATCTACCAACCGAATGGAGAGCAAAAAAAAAAAAAAAAAACAGGATTTGAAATCAGACCTGAACAAGCAAATTTAGTAAATATTTACAGAACTTACCACCCCATATCCACAAAACATATATTTTTTTCAATATTACATCATACCTATTCTAAAAGTGATCACATAGTAGGAAATAAATCACTTTTTTAGTAATTGCATAAGCATTTTACAGTTTTAAATGAAATCCTGAGCAATAGAGCAAGATTTTCGTTACCTGTAATATTATACTGCAAGTATTATTATGTATATTGGATTAAACTAGTTTAGTCTATTGTTACAAAATAGAGCAATGATCTCATGCTTTAAACAATGTGAAGGTTCTGTCATGTCAGGGAAAGGCTTATATACTCTTAAAATGGGAATTTTTGTGCATCAGAATTTGTACTGGCAACAATAGGTATCAGGTACTCCATATATTCTAAATAAGTACTCTAAAGTTTATGTAATGTTGACTAAAATATCAAGAATCTATGCCTCTTGCAACATCACAGTCTAGTGTATATTATATGTACATATACACACAATATGTAATGTATATAATTATATATTACATACAAAATTTATTTGAAACACAAGTTTTTTGAGAGCAAATTTTTTAGAATAAATGTTAGTTGTATTCTTTTTTCTTTTCTGTCTCTCTCTATAGCTAGTGAAAGGAGGATGGTAAGACATTCCTAAAATATTTGGCACCTATTTCCTGTAGTACAGAAGGAAGGAAGTAGTACCTGATACTCATCTAAGAAAATTTAATATCAGATAGTTGATTAGAGGTCCCCTGAGGCAGAGCTAGGAGTATCCTATGCTTTCATTTATAAAGAGACAACATATTAAGTGTTTTCTATGCGACAGAATAGATGTTTCAGAAGGTGTTTGAACACCCTTTTAAGACTTTTTGATATAATGGATTCTAACAGAAAGAGTCTTTTTTGGATTCATGCACAGAAGCCAAATTTGATGAGAAATGCATGAGGAATGAAACTTAAAGAAAGAGTAGATAGCATGAGAAAAAAAAAAGGCTAGGCGCAGTGGCTCACGCCTGTAATCCCAACACTTTAGGAAGCTGAGGTGGGCAGATCACGAGGTCAGGAGATCGAGATCATCCTGATCAACATGGTGAAATCTCATCTCCACTAAAAATACAAAAATTAGGTGGGTGTGGTGGCGCCCACCTGTAATCCCAGCTACTCAGGAGTTTAAGGCAGGAGAATCACTTGAACCTGGGAAGCAGAGATTGCAGTGAGCCCAGATTGTGCCACTGCACTCCAGCCTTGTTAAACCGCAATCATATTTATAAAAAAAAAAAAAAAAAAAAAAAAGCTTACATTTAATTGAAAGTTCTATTTAGATTGTGATTTACTTTAAAATCTGAAAATTAGTTCCTTAATAACTGAAAAGTTAAAGACCTGACTGAAATGCATACAACACAGGGCCAAGCATTTGAAAGAGAATGTAAGAGAAATATATATTTTAAACTCTATTTTGTAATTTAACTTGAGATTATTTTTAAATGGTTAAATATACATAAGTTGTGTATGTATGCCAAGGATTATTGTACTGCCTTTACCATGAGTCCCTTTGTCAATCTGGCTACCCAAAATAACTATATATATATTTTTTTTTTACTTCTCTTTGAAAAAAATCCCACATAGTTGATGGCCTTCTTCTGTTACACTAAGATGAGAGGCTGAGTGTTCTTTAGGTAAGCGGTCACATACCACCGCTAAGATTTTCTTCAGGCAATACACTTCTCTAAATGTTTAGTAAGCTTTAGTATAATTTGCATTTAACTAATCACCATGTTCTACAACAAAAAGATCAATCTTCAGTTTTCAACTTATCCTAATTTTAGAGGATAAGAAATAGTATGATCTTATACTGTCAAAGTTATTCGATACACTTCCTTTATTTGCTTGACATGTACTGGAAATTAAAAACAAAAAAAAAATTTGAATGGAGATTTATGTTGAGCACAGGTCAGGAGAAATTATTTAGTTAGAGTAATGGGAACATTTTCTAGTGACCTCATAGTATTTGCTCTAGAGGTTTTTTCTTATATAAAGGTTTTCTAATAATCTAAAGTGATTGATGTTTGATAAATGGCTAGATTGGCATGTCATATAAAAACTCCCGATTTCAAAAAATAAGCTTCATTGAAGATCATCATATAATGTAAACACATAGCAGGAAGTGGAGGAGTTTATTGATACGTGAAATTTTATGACACTTGTAATGTACCTGGTGATGTGTAAGACTTGTGTTGGTCATTTGTGGAAAGTAGAAGATAAGAAAGAAGGAAAAATAAGCAGTGCTCCCCACTTCGTATTAAACACAACAATAATTTTTAATGAAGAAGGTTTTCTGTCATGAACTACAGATGGGTATATAGAATAAAGAATGACTTTAAAAATAAGTGACTTCTCAGTAGCCCCAGCAGATTCCTGGTGGAAAACAATGAAATCCAGAAGATATGGCATTATCCACCACAGGGGTGTGTATCCAAGGGGAATGAACCCAACTATGAATAAGTAACCAATCTCCCTCCATGTTAGTGTTAATATGATTCCATTATTACCTCCAGAATGATGAGATCTGGTGAAAAACTAAAATTGTGTACAAATTTATGGGGCAAAAAAGACGTGACTCCATAGCTGAGGAAAAGTGGAAAATGATAAGTTACAATAAATGAAGAAACACTTATATGATAATGAGGATGCCGATGCAAAGGGAGACTTTGCCTAAGAATAAAACTAAAACATATTAGTGATTAGATGCATACTTTATTTTAAATGAATGTTTTATAGCTATGTGTATTGGGATTTAATCATCACACCATAGTCATTGCTATGTTATTTCTAATATAATGACCCCTTAGTTTATTTAATTTTATGTTATCATTTTTATCTTTATTTAGTCACTTCTTGTCTCATCATACTGTGTAAGTATATATGTTTTATATTTTGTGAACATGATTGTCCTGAGTGTCATTATTGTCATACTTATATATTTATTCTTAAGGGCATGCCTTGGTGATAAAGTATGTTTTATATAAACTATCATTACATTTTGAAAACATTTCTTCATATGCACTTATCAGTGTTCAGCATTATGAAATTTTATAAAACCACAACAATGCAGAGTTGTGTAGACAAAATTAATATGGTTTGAATTTGTGTCCCTACCCAAATCTCATCTGGGGATGTAAAACCTAAATGTATCAAAGCAAAAATTCACTAAAATAAGGGGCTAGAGAGTTTTTAATAGTTGTGGTGGAGGCTCTTGGCTTTACGTGGAGGAAAAGTGAACTTTTTCCTGTCTTCATGATGGAGGAAGTCTTACAGATTAGAGAAAGGCATCCGCCAAACTCAGATTTCTAACCTCACACAGAAACTGGGAGATAGGGGTATTGCATTTCAATTAGATGGCTTCCAGGTCCTTAAGAAAGAGAGTCCTAATTTGTAAATATTAGTGAGATGATTTTTTAAATAGTTACATTTCAAAGGGAAAGATAAATAATTTAAAATTACAAGTTTCTTGTTTGTTTTAAGTAAATTCTCTAAGAAAAGATAGATTAGTGTTCCAAAATCAGATAGTGGTTTATCTGAAGTTTAGTCAAACTGAGAGGAATATGAAATTTATATTGGTCAATTGGCGATAAATCTCATATTACTCATTATGGAGGAAGAAATAAAAATAGCAGTTTCATTTTTTAACGTATCAGTATTTTCCGAAAGCTTTAAATATATAATAGCTAAACACCTTTAGTAAGTTTGAACCATGTCTGGATATAGTATGGCTGCTTTTCTTAAGTGAGAAAAAATGTGCATTGAATAATAATACATCCAAATTTCATAGTAAAGTGGTCAAATATCCAATAACTGTAACTGAAGTAATAAATATTTCCAATTTTTAAATTTATAAATATTTTGAAGATTAGCATGCTGGTCTTTATTAATACTGTATTATTTTCTGGAAGAACTAATAATTTAGACTAAACTGGAAATGAAATAATATGGCTTAGGTAATTAACCTTATTTAGAGACTCGTTGAAATCTTATATAAGATCCTTACTGACCAATTTGAATAGTACATATCTTCGTGATTTTATTGTTTTGTTATTGTTGTTTTCTGAATGCCTTAGAACTACAAAACTACAAAAAGGACTTGTAATAGATACACTGGTTATATGGAGGCTGATTTCTTGGGAGAAAGAAAATCAGTTACAGCTGTTATCATTTATATCACCGTCTTCTATTCTTGAGTAGTACAATAATTGCACTGGAATAGCTGTTTGCCAACTTTGCCAATTTTAGAAAAAAATGTTGTAATAAAAGTGAAAGCCAACAGGGGTAAAAGAAAATCTCACATGTGTCTTAAAGTCCTCTTATTGGAGTGGATAAAGACGGCATTCTTATTACTCTTAAGTTTCTTCCTTATGTTTTCTGAGCATTCCTCTGTGCACTTTCAAGCTCTGCAGGGACTTTCAAGAAGAGGCAATGGAGAAGAGACTTGATAAACCAATATCTCAATAATTTAGGTGGCACTAAGGAACACCGGGAATCATTAAGAGAAGCAATATCTAAGAGCAAAGACTTCAAGTTGTGAGAACTATTAGTAGAAAATCCAACATAAAGAAATCAAGAATTCTATTATAAGCCTGGAGATTGAAACTGGTGCACAGCTCAGCTATTTAATAAAATGCTCCAGCTGGTTATGTCTAGAGCTAAACCTGTCTTTAAAAACGCATCAAAATTTATTCAAAGACACCTGAAAACTTTATTTTTAATAAAAAAATATGCATTTGGATTAAAGACATTGGCCTATCGCTCATACATTTTAATTGTCTTTGGTATTGGATTTATCACTGTCAATGTTGTCTTCTTCTTCCTCTACCCAATCATCATGGCTCCATGTAGGTTCTTAAAAATAAGTTATATTTTTAAAGGTGCACAACATTCCCTCCTGACTTTTAGCACCTTTCACTTCACAGAAAAGAACCAAGTATTACCTCACTGGGTTTGTAGCAGATACATGTAGTAAGCTGAGATAATTTTATGCTGCAGATATGGAGGGAAAAGTGTAGCTGTTGTTATACCTCTCTCCTTAAGGTAGTGGTAGCTAAATATGCTAATATCTTTGGACCAGTGTTAACCACTTGCGGCTCACTGATTTGAAATCCCCTAAGGAAATTACACTTAAATTAAAATCTATTTGCATTAATAGCAAGGTGTGAAAACAGACATTAGGGAGTAAAGGCAAAATTAAGATTTAATTTAGATTTTTTTTTTCTTCTTAATCATTAAGGATATACCAGGAAGAAAACATATATTAACCTCCCTGTGGTACTGAGATAAATATAGGCAATGAGATGGAAAAGGACAATTAGATCCACCTTCTAACCAACAGAGAATGATAATTTTCCTCCGAATTTCTGAGAAAGTTTTTGACGACTAGTTTTTTTGTAAGTAACAGATTCAATCTCTTTATTAAGACTGTTCACCTTCCCATTTTGTTCTGTTTCCCAAGTTTTATTTTATATTAAGGAATTTGTTCAGTTTAATTTGTTAATTTTTGAGATGGAATTATTACTTGTTACTATATTTCAAAACAACTGGAGAGTCTGTAATGACCCTCTACACTCACCTCCCCAAACCTACCCCCACATTGTTATATTCTTCCATTAAAATATTGGCAATTTTTGATGTTTTCTTTCTGCTTTTTTGAAGTCTATCATTCTAGAGTGTTATTCATTTGATTAATTAACCACAGAACTAGACTTTGGCTTAGTTGATTTTCTATACTGATAGAAAACTGATTTTCTATATTGATTGATTCTCTATATTTTCTTTGTATTTCATTGAAAAATCATTATTTCCTTTCTCTATTTTGATTTACTAAAATTATTTTAGCTATAGAGATACCAGTTTAGATCAATGTTTAAAAGATATGCTTGCTTTTTAATTAAATATATACATTTATACTTACACATTTCTATTTAATGGTTTAGTAACATCAAATAAGTATCGACATATATTGTTATTGACATTGAGTTTAAATATGTTGTTGTTGTGATTTCTTCTTTAAACTGTAAATAATTCAGATAGTTATTGTGTTGATTCCATCTAATTGGAGACTGTTCTAGTTGTTTAATTGCACTGTGATCAGAGAACACATTTTATATGACATCAATCATTTGAAATATCTTGATTTCCCTATGGCCTAGTATATAGTCAAATTTCCTAAATGCTCTACTTCTGCTTCAAATGATACATATTGTTTTATCATCTGCATGTTTGTGTTGCCCCCAATATTCATATATTTAAATCCTAATCCCCAAGGTGATAGTGTTAACAGGTGGAGCCTTTTGAGAGGTGTTATGTCCTAATGGTGGAGCCCTCTGCAATGGTAAATGTGCCATTATAAAATAGGCCCAAAAGAACTCATTCATCCCTTTCACCATGTAGGGACAGGCAGTGAAGCATTATCTATGAATCAGAAAAGAGGCTCTCCCTTGGTATAGACTAAGAGATTGTATTGAATTGGTTCAATGCTCCAAAAATGTAGCTATATGGTTCAAGGTATTAAATGAATTCATAATTCCTAACCATTACTAAATTTGTTCTGCTTTTCCTAGTTATTAGATGTATATTAAATTCTTCCTCTCTGATTACAGATGTTTCTATATTTTTTCTGTCAATTCCCTCTTCCCTTGTAAATTATAAAGCTATAATGTTGGACACATATACATGAAGGATTATGCCATTTAATGAATTCATCACTTTTTCTTTGTAAAATATGTCTTCTACAATAATAAATGTTTTGCCTCAGAATTGGCTATGTATGTCTAAATATTAGTATGGCTCAACCAGTTTTCTTTTATTCAGTTATTTTATATAATATAAATAATTTTATTATTTTATCTTAACCTCTATGTTTAATGTATGCCTCTTGAAAGTGGCATATTGTTGAATAGTTTTGGTTTATTTAACTTGACAACTGTTGGAATATGTGGTCAATTGATAATTTAAAGTCATCACAAATATGCTTGAATCAAATATATGTTTTGACTATTTGTTTTTTGAGACAGAGTCTTGCTCTGTAGACCAAGCTGGAGTGTAGTGGCGTGATCTTGGCTCACTGCAACCTTCACCTTCCAGGTTCAAGTGATTTTTCTACCTCAGCCTCCCAAGTAGCTTGGACTGCAGGTATATGCCACCACGCCTGGCTAATTTTGGTAATTTTAGTAGAGACGAGGTTTCACCGTATTGGCCAGGCTGGTCTCAAACTCCTGACCTCATGTTCCTCCTGCCTTGGCCTCCCAGGCCAATAGTGCTTTTTTTTTTTAGAGAGAGAGTTTCACTCTTCATTGGCGTGATCTCAGCTCACTGCTGCAAGCTCCGCCTCCCGGGTTCAAGTGATTCTCCTCCCTCTGCCTGGGACTACAGGCATGGGCCAACACATCCAGCTAATTTTTGTATTTTTAATAGAGATGGGGTTTCACCATGTTGGCCAGGATGGTCTCAATCTCTTGACCTCATGAGCCACCTGCCTCAGCCTCCCAAAGTGCTGGAATTACAGAAATGAGCCACCACATCCTGCCCATGACTATTCTTTTAACCTTCTGTTTGGTGTTGCTTTATTCTCTCATATTGAAACTAATTGTGGGATAATCACTATTTTCTATTATGCCATATCTTCCATCAGCCTATTATTAATTTTCTCCTGTCATAAGATACACATACATTAACATTTAGTATTCACAAAGACTCTCTCCTTGACCTAACTGTTGTCAGATTGCTCTAAGACCTCTTCTCAACTAGGCCTCAACCCAGATCTGTAAGAACTGCAACTCTCAACACAGTTTAATATACCCCCCTCACCAAGAGACTTGAATAAATACTAGTATCATTTCTATCAGCAAAGGACATTCATTTGAATGATGACCCCAGTTCCCTTCAATGCCATTCTGAGAATGCTAAATGCTACCAAAAGAATTTACTGTGTTTTCTAGCCACAACCTTCATGTAAGCACTAACTTTCCTTTTCTTGCAACATTTACTTTAGGACACTTGCAATGGTAAACATTTTGTCTACTTGAGATGTTTATTCTACAGCCAAGGATCCTGGGAAACATCTCTCTAAAATGGTATCATCAAGAAAGGTAGACTCCTGTCTTCCAGTCCCTGTAGAAGAGTGGAAGCATTACTTGGATAAGGGCCAGTTGGTGGACACAAGTAATACAATCACTTTGGCTACGTTCTTTAACTGATTTTGTAATTTTCTACATCCCTAACTCTGCTCAAACTCATGCTCAGTCTGCAGCCCTGTTTCCTCATTTTCCCTTCAAAATGGCCAATCATCTCTGCATGGATTGGAGTTGAGCTAATATTTCTCTCCTACTGCAGCAGTTTGAATAAAATGTCTTCTCACCTTAACAGGTGTCTGGTTTTGTTTGTCGTTTTAACAGTAATTATTGCCACTCTTCCAAGGAAGTTTTAACAAGTTAAATCTCAACAGAGGTATAAGAAGGTCCTACTTGTTCCACATTCTCACCCACACTTAGCAGATTTTTTCTTGGTATCTTTGTTTCCTTTTTGCTGTTGGTATTCATCCCAATAGACATATAAGTATAAAATAGTTGTATAATTTCCATCGCCCAGGTAACTAATAAAAATATTTTCTCATGTGCTGTTTAGCCATGTGGATGTCTTCTTTTGTTAGTCATTTAAAAAAAGAATACATTTAAAGTCTTAAATTTTAATTAAAAAATAGTTTGACTTTTACTTATTGGTTATTTATACATCTTAGATATGAAATTTTCGCCAGACTGATTTATAGCACCATCTTCTTTTACTCGTTAGCTTGCTTGGTCACATCTTTGAAAATGTCTGTTGATCAACAAATTTTACTATAGTCTCATCACTCAATATTTTTATTTTAAAAATTTTGTACTTTCTGTTATATTTGAGATAAAATATTTGCCTTCTTTAAAGTCATTAAGATTTTCTTTTCTTTTTTTCTTTTTTTTTTTTTTTTTTTTTTTTGAGACAGAGTCTCACTCTGTCACCAGGCACCAGACTAGAGTGCAGTGGCGTGACCTTGGCTCACTGCAACCTCCACCTCCCAGGTTCAAGCAATTCTCCTGTCTCAGCCTCCTGAGTAGCGGGGACTACAGGTGTGCACCACCACGCCCAGCTAATTTTTTTGTATTTTTAGTAGAGATGGGATTTCACCATGTTGACCAGGATGGTCTCCATCTCTTGACCTCGTTATCCACCTGCTTCGGCCTCCCAAAGTGCTGGGATTACAGGCGTGAGCCACCGCACCCAGCCTAAGGTTTTGTTTTCTATTATTTTCTCCAAAATTTTTGCCTTTTATTTTACATTTCAAGCTTCAAGACACTTGAAATTGTTTATTTTCAGGTATAATGTTTGTTAGAGGTTAACTTTCTATTACTTTTCCATCTGTGTATTCCATTTATTCACCACTGTTCATTGAAAATACCATCTGTTCATCACTGCACTACCATGTCAGCAATGCCATAAGTCAGCTAATGAATGAGTCTGACTTTGGATTCCTTTTTTTTAAAAAAAAATTTGTACCCTAACTGTACTCTTATTTACTATTGTCCTACAATAAGTTTTAAATTCTTCTTCAGAGGTATTTAGCTACATGTTAATTCTTTTTATTTTTATTAACACCAGCTGATCAAATTATGCATGTGTGTATGGATATAAATATACAAAATCAGCAAGGATTCCATCAGGAATGCAGTGTATCTATTGATTGATTTCAGGAGTAACTCCATGAGTATGAAACAACATTGAAAACTGGGGCTACGTTCTTCACCACATTGTTATAACTTAAACCTTAAATTGCCTGTGTGATATCACAAATGTTTGGATTTTTTTTTCCCTATTGATAGCTTGCTTCTCAGGACAGACTGCATTTAAAAACTTGCCTCAAGCCTCTCACCTTGCAATATCTGCTATTAAATTCTGCCCAGTCCCAATCAAGTTAATACCTAGACTGACACACTGAACCACTTAAGAAAAAAAAAATAACTTATGAATATCTTTCCTTAATGCCCCTTTCTGAGACACTACTGAGATACTGTCAAAGTGGGTTCCTATTTGCTGAATTAATTTATATAGTCAACTCTGGTTGATCAACAGATTGTAGATGTCTGTGTGGAAGAGTTAGCAGTGAACATTTGTTTTTCTTCAATGTTGACATAGTTTATTACATATATTCCAATGTCTTTACATATATTGGTGCTATTATAAATTATTCCTCTTAAAAATATTAACACAATTTTGCATGATTCTAACATGGACATTCTTAATAGAAATAAAATGAGGCCATCATTAAAATTATTTTCCTTTAATATACCTCTTTAATTTAAAAAAGGACATTAAACTCTGTCTTGCAAACTGTTATTGTGTGTATATTGGACATTTTGGAATGAAATTATAGTTTTAAAAATGTGGGCAGCATCTTTTTGATATGTCTGATGTTATTACTAACCTCAATAAGAAATCTCAAACTTCTCTTTAGATTGAATTTTCAGCTATTTTTGAAATTTATCTTGAAGAAAGTTGACAAGTTGTTTTAATTGTATATTATATTCAAATTTAGATAAGTTTAATGAACTAGTAAATTAATCACATGTTCTCTTGACTATTTTTTTAAATTTACATGACAATGCTAAATGTCATATTGAGCATATTGGTAAAGTTTTCCAGAATTAAATAAAAAAAGGTTAAAGTCATTTAGAACACAGTAGTGGTTATGATGGTGTTTTGCCTAGGCATCTAAGTACATTGTCTTTTAATCTTGGCTACTTACACTAGTTACTAATTTACTCCTTGTGGGTGAATAGTGCTAACATCCACTTCATTTCTAATTCACTGAAGTAACATTTTTACAGTAATAATTCATCCCGGTTACCTTTTAATTTTTATATTTTAAAAATAATCTTTATATTTTAACTACATTTAGGTTTAGCCTTTACAATTCTCAATTTCCAAAAATATGCTGGAGACATCTCACACTGACCCTCACCAGCCTGCAAGAGACAATTGTATACATCTCACCTTAACTCTGAGTTCAGTGCACTCACTCCCTCACTCTGATAGCTTTAATTTACACCAAGGAAATCGACAAACACTATTAAGTAGGGTCTTTTAAATTTTTATTTAACTGGTTTAAAATTCCTACCTATAATACTAGTTGGTGACACTGTTAAGAATGATACTATGTTGTTTAATAGTAATATAAATATTTAAAATTCTCATACATACACATAAGCACACACATATGCAAACATATACATTGTTATGGTTCTTTTCTTATTTAGGTACTCATATGGTTAGAAAATAGAAACATGTGATTGGATAAAATTCTAGTTATTAAGTATACATATGGAATATAAATTTTGTTTTTAATTTAAAGTAACAAAATATTGTTGGCAACATGACTCCTTTTTCCAAATTTGCTGAGAGAGTTGATACATTTTTAGGTCTTCTGATCTCACAGACAATTGTTCCCAGCCAGTGTCTTTAAAATAAATCATTCCTCTTCAGAGAAACTCATTGTCTTTTGGAGCTAATGAATCCCTCATCAAGCTTTTAAATAACTGTAAATACCAGATTTCAAAGTCACAACAACAAAATGAATCATCTCTAAGCTTTCATTAAAAAAAAAAAAAAGAAATAATTAACTGGAAATTTGAAAAGCCATTTCGTCTAGGTTTGTTTTTGCATGATTCTAACAGAACATCTTAGAGTAAAACTGTTCAAAGTAATCATATGTATTTGCCTAAATAGAGCACAGGCAAGATGTCATATGTATTTTATTATTTATACTTTGATTAGTTTGGGTATGTGTAGGATAATGGGAATCACACTCCATTAAGCTATTCACAGAATTAAAAACTTAATTTACATGAAATTTGAAGACAAATTTCTAAGCATTTATTTGAATTCCCATTGCTGGCTGAACATGGTGGTTCAGGCCTGCAATCTCAACATTTTGGAAGGCCGAGACTGGCGGATCACAAGGTCAGGAGTTCAAGAAGAGCCTGACAAATATGATGAAACCCTGTCTCTACTAAAAATACAAAAATTATCTGGGCATGTTGGTATGCGCCTGTAGTTCCAGCTACTTGGAATACTGAGACACAAAATCGCTTGAACCCAGGAGGTGGAGGTTGGAATGAGCAAAGGTCGTGCCACTGCCCTCCAACCTAGGCGGCAGAGCGAGACTCCATTGCAAAAGAAAAAAAAAATTTCATTGCTGATAAAATGTGTCTGTTCACTCTGATGCTTCCTTTATTTTAGTGTGTGCTTGCTAGTAACATTTATTTATTTATTTATTTATTGAGATGGAGTCTTGCTTTGCCTACCAGGCTGGAGTGCAGTGACATGATCTCAGTTCACTGCAAACTCGGCCTCTCAGATTCAAGCAATTCTCCTGCCTCAGCCTCCCAAGTAGCTGGGATTACTGGCATGTGCCACCACACCCAAGATGATTTTTCTATATTTAGTAGAGACCAGGTTTCACCATGTTGGCCAGGCTGCTCTCGAACTCTGGACCTCAAGTGTCCCACCTGCCTTGGTCTCCTAAAGTGCTGGGATTACAGGTGTGAGCCACCATGCCTAGCCAGTAACATTTATATACCTGTTGATCCACAATGCATGTTCCAGTAAATGTCAAGTTCTCATGTGTAAGTTTTGACTTCTGAAAAGTTTACTGTATTCCATTAAACGCTTATGTTTTAGACAATTCTTGTTCTTTGCCCTCCACATACATTTTACAATTAAGCTCTTGATTTGTACAGGCACATATACATGCACATAAAATATTATGACTTTGTTTGAAATTATAGTATTAACATTGATCAATCAATAAATTTATTTTAATGTTTAAAATAAAATTTTGAACATTATGTTGGATCTTTAAGTCAATCAGAATGATGTAGCTTTATTTTTGATTATAAATTAAGATGTTGTGATAAGTTATATAATCTAAAAAGATATTGGACATTTATGTATAAAGTATTTTTGAAATATGAGTTACCATAAATTCATAACAATAAATAAATTTTTACCATACATTAATTTTTAAATATTATTGTGAAAACCAAATTTTTTAGCAAAATTTTACTGGTTTATAGAAATTTAATGGCTTACTTAATATAAATTTTATATCCAGAAAACATGCTATTTTTTTAACTGCACTGTTTTATTGTGCAACCTAGGGCTGTAAGGTTAAAATGGAGCAATTTTTGCATTAGAATTTTGTTGCCATCTTAAAATTTGTCAGAGATTTCTCTTTGACTTTGAAAGATTTATCATCATCACAAAATCAGATTGGAGAGGAATGGGACATTGGCCAAAATTTAATACTACTTTAGAGACTTTCCTAGAATATATGCTATTTATAGTTTTATATTTTATGTTATTTAAAGCTGAATTTAAATAAGGAATAAAAAAATTGTAAAAGAGTGAAAAAGTACTCTTCCATAAGAACTATAGGTAGCCTCTATTTAAGTCAAGTATAGATAAAATTAGACTGGTTTTTGACATAAGCAAATCAGGGTGAAATAATGGCAAGATGTGTATTAGATGCTCAAAATATATTCCATCTTTGAAAATAGAGTGAGTGCTTTATATGTGTTATTGAATGTATATTAGAGAAGTAATTAATTGACCTATTTAATGAAAAGTAAGGGAAAATCATCAGATTCTTCATAAGATTAAATGAACAGAAGGAGAGACACTTAAGTTAGTTAAATATTGGTTGATTGTGAAACATTTGAAAAGTATATTTTGTTTTGTTTGAACAACTAAAAACAGATATTATTTAATGTGGGGAAACTACTAATTATGAACAACAAAAGAAAGTATTTAAATTAACTGCACGAAAATATAAAGTAATCAGAACTTTTCTGTAGGTATACCAGGGGAACACTCTAAATATAATATATTTAAATAATTGAATGAAAGTGTTTTTCGAGACTGTACAAGAGAACAAGTCATACATTGCGTTTCACATACGCAGTACTGCCATCAATCTACAAGCAATAACTTCTGTATTGAAGTTTGTAAAGACAAATGTTAATCCAAAGTAATTAATCAATTATCAAATAACTATTTCTGATCAGATAGGCTTGTGATTAATTAAATAATAATATTAGAATACTTGATTCTACAATTTATTTTCACATTTTTTCCTTTTGATTTTCTTAGAGGTCATAGAATACAATAAGAATGGCTACACACACACACACCCACACACACACACAATTTAATAACTTCCAAATAACTAAAAAGAAACCAAATGGAATAAAAGGTAAATGTTTTAATATTGCTGGAATAACAGCTAACATGTTAAAACAATTGCAGTGAGGAGATTTATTTCTCTAAATACTATTAATGATATTAATTTTATGAAGACATCATTCCATAAAATGTATTTTGTATTTAATTTTGTTTTTTAATTAAAACAACATGTTTTTTAGAACACTGGTAGATTTACAGAAAAAAGTGAGCTGATTGTACAGTTACTATGTAGACTGCCACACTGTATCCTCTATTATTACCATCTTTAAAATGTAACATTTGTATTTCTCACTATTAATGGACCAATGTTGATAACTTACAATCAGCTAAAGTTAGTAGTTTATTGAGCTTTTCTTAGTTTTTACTTTATGTCGTTTTACCACCCCAGGATCTCATCTACGGTACTACATTATACTAATTTCCATGATTCCATCAACTCCTCTTGGCTTTGACAGTTTCTCAGAATTTCCTGGTTTCTTGACCTTGACCTATTTAAAAATGTGAGTCAAGTATATTGCAGGATGCCTCTTTATTAGAATATGTCCAATATTTTACTCATCATTAGATTAGAGGTATGGGTTTGTGGGAGGAATATCACATATGTGTCAAATTTATCACATTATATCAAATATAATATCAACATGATTTATGACTGTTGGCATTGACATTGGTTATTTTTCAGGTTTCTCCACTGTGGAGTTCTATTCTCCTTTATGGCCACTGTTTCTATAATGATCTCTTTGGAAAAAAAAAAAAAAACACGTTAGGTGCGCCTACACTTAACAATGAGGAGTTATGCTACTGACTCTTAGGATGGAGTATCTACATATTTTATTTGTAATTCTTTTGCACAACATATTATCAGTTGACAGGTACCTTTTTATACTATGATAATATTTGGTTTAAGTCAGTGTGTATTTTCATTATTTTGTTCTTGAAGTTATCTAGGGGCTTGACTCAGTATTTTCATTTCAAAAGTTAAAATTTCATGAAGCTGGTATGGGACACATAGCAAAACTGAACCTCAAGAGCATAAAAAATAAATTGAGGCAATTGTATGAGATCATCTCTAACATCCTTTGCAGTGCTTATATTCTATGGGTTTCATCAGTCTATGAACCCTTCAAAATTAGCATGCACTGAAGAGTGTAGGCCTATGATTAGAATATTTGCTTAATTTGTTAATGGTTTCAACTATTCCCTAAATGTATCTTTCAATTTATTCTGCATGTTATCACACATTAATAATTTTTTATAAAGCACAAGTTTGATCATTTTCATTTATCTGTTTAAAAGAAAGCCAGTGACATACCAATCCACATAAAATATCTAACAACTATCTAAGCAATAATCCATATAACAATATTCTTATACTAACAAACAACACACATCATAACATACACACATGATTAATTTGTACCATTAATATAAACATATTACTTTACAACATTTTATAGCTCTTATTATTCCTACAATATTTTGCACTTCTTGAGGATAGAGTACTTGTGTTATGCAATTTTGTAGCCAATACAGCCCTTAGTTCAATTACTTGTAATGTATTTAGTAGAGGTAAAATAATTTTTTTCTATTATATGCTCTGTATCAGTTTCAGAAAATTTAAAAAGTATAGATCCTGCTTTAAAATAATGTACAGTCTATTATAACCTAGTATTGGAGTAAGAGAAGTACAGCTATACATTGTTATATATATTATTATTTGATATGTCTTATGAAAAAGGCATGAAAACTACATGATATAAGTGAATGTCAAAGCAGCTCATAATCTAGATTAGAGTCATATAAAGTATTCCTAGTTTAGGAGAAGCTAAACTTTTATGATAGAATAAATGAAGCAGAATCAATTAAAATGAAGTGTCAGAGGAAGGAGAGTATTTATGAAAGAGTTGGTTGGGTCAAGAAGAAGTAGAAAGATAAACAAGACCAGATACTAAAAGACCTTATAGATGATGTGATGTCCAACATTATCCTAAATATTATAGCAACTCATTATATTATTTTTAAGCATGGAAGTACCCTAGACAATTTGGAGTTTTAAAATTTTGACTTTCAAAGAGGTGTCAAAAATAATTGTTAACTGGTGATTGGAAGTGGTAGCTAAGAACAACAGGAAAAAGTTTATTAAATTAGCTGAGGAAGTATTAGTGTCTTTCAAACTAGTCTGAGATGTGTCACTAGAATTATACATTCATTCCCTGGACATGTGACTTCGGAATTTTTTCCATTTAAGCTAGTGAAGTACATTTTCCCTGGTAATTGATATTGAGGTTGGTCATAGGACTTGCTTTTGTCAGGGAAATGTAAGAAAGGCAACAATGTGCTAGTTTATTACCAGTAACTTAAGCAATATTACAGATTTGCACTTGCCTTCATGTGGTTCTTCATCCACCATAAGATCATGTGCTAGCAAGCTCCTCCATCTAGACTGAAGAACATGTTAAACAGATGTGAATCCAACCAGCACGGTGGAATCAAATCCTACAGATCCCAGCTAAGAAGATGAGAAATATGTCATCTGAAAGTCTTTCAGTGAGAAATACATGTTTTTGTTTTTGTTTTTGAATATTTCCAACTTTTTCTAGATTCAGGGGATACATGTGCAGGTTTTTTACATGGCTATATTGCAAGATTCTGAGATTTGGAGAATGGATCCTGCCACCCAGGTAGTGAGCATATTATTTGACAGGTATTAGGTTGATGCAAAAGTAACAGCAGTTTTTACTGCAATTACTTTTCACTAACCTAATAGTTTTTAACCCACACTTCTCTGCCTACCACCCTACTGTAGTAGTCCCCAGTATCTCTTTTTCCGACCTTTACATCCATGGGCACTCAATGTTTAGCTCCCACTTGTAAGTGAGAACAAGAGGCACTTCTTTTGGTTGTTGTTCCACCATTAATTCACTTAGAATAATGGAATCCAGCTGCATCCATGTTTCTTCAAAAGACATGATTTTCTTCTTTTCTATGGCTGTGCATACGACCATTTTCCATATCCAATGCAGCATCGATGAACACCTAGGTGGACTGCATGTCTTTGCTATTTTGAATGAACATACAAATGCTTGTGTTCTTTACAGTTTTTTTCCTTTAGTTATATACACAATGATGTGATTCCTGGGTCAAATGGTAGTCCTAAGTTATTTGAGAAATCTTCAAATTGCTTTCAATAGTGACTGAACTAATTTATATTCACACTACCAGTATACAAATCTTCCTTTTTTTCTCTAGCCTCACCAGCATTTGTTATTTTTCAGCATTTTAATTATAGCCATTCTGCCTGGTGTGAGATGGCATCTCATTGTGGTTTTTTTTTTGCACTTCTCTGGTGATCAGTCTTGGTGAGAAATTTTTCATGTTTGTTGGCCACTTGTATGTACCCTTTTGAGAAATGTATGTTCATGTCTTTTGCTCACTTTCCTTTTTCCTTCCTTCCTTCCTTCCTTCCTTATTTCCTTCCTTCCACCCTCCGTCCCTTCCTTTCTTTTCTCTCTCTCTCTCTCTCTCTCTCTCTCTCTCTCTCTCTCTCTCTCTCTCCTCTTTCTTTCTTGATAGAGTTTCACTCTTGTTTTCCAGGCTGGAGTGCAATGGTGCAATCTGAGCTCACCTCAATCTCCACATCTTAGGTTCGTGTGATTCACCTTCTCAGCCTCCCCAGTAGCTGGGATAACAGGCATGAGCCACCATGCCTGGCTAATTTTTTGTATTTTAATAAAGACAGGGTTTCTCCATGTTGGTCAGGCTAGTCTCAAACTCCCAACCTCAGGCGATCTGCCCACCTCAGCCTCCCAAAGCACTGGCATTACAGGCATAAGACACCATTACTGGCCTTGCTTGCATTTTAATCGGGTTAATTGTTTTTGCTTGTTCATTTGTTTAAGTTCTTTATAAATTCTGGATATTAGATCTTTGTAAAATGCATTTTGCAGTTTTTTGTCCAAATCTTTAGGCTATTTACTCTGTTGATAGTTTCTTTTGTTGTGTAGATCCTCTTTAGTTTAATCAAGCCCTACTTGTCAGTTTTTGGTATTGTAGCAATTGCTTTCAAAGAATTAGCCAAATTTTTTTTGCCAAGGCCAATTTCAAGAAGGATATTCATAGGTTTTCTAGTAGTATTTGTGTAAGTCTTACATTTAAATCCTTAAATCCAACTTGAGTTAATTGTTGTATATGGTGAAAAATAGGAGTTCAGTTTGATTTTCTGCATATGGTTAGCTAGTTTTTTCAGCACCATGTATTGATTAGGGAGCTCTTTTCCCATTGCTTCTTTTTATCAGCTTTGTCAAAGTTAATATAATTGTAGGTATGCTGCTTTATCGCTCAGTTCTATATTCTGTCCCATTGGTCTATGTGTCTGTTTTTGTAGTACTATGCTGTTTTGATTACTGTAGCCTTGTAGTATAGTTTGAGGTCAGGTAATGTGATGCATCTGGCTTTGCTCATTTTGCTTAGGATTGCTTTGGTTATTGGGGTTCTTTTTTGGTTTGATACAAATTTAGAATAGGTTTTTCTAATTCTATGAAAAATTAATATTTGTATTTGTAGTATTGATTTGGGATTTTTTGATATGAAATGCACATATTCATCTATTTATGTAAATATATGTACATATCCACTTAATTTTCCAAATACTAATTTATTATATGTAATATGAAAAATAAATTTTAATAATTGAAAAATGAGATTTTAATTGAAATATTATTTGTGCAAAACATGTTACACAGAGATTATAAATTACAAAAATTATAACTACATTAATGTGATACAACAAATTATGTTTCACTTAATTTGTTATTTGGCCTTTGAATGCCATTTAAAAAGCTCTTAACAAGGTAATTTTGCAAAATATCATTCATAATTAATTGCAGTTTATAAGCAAATCTTCTGCAAATAACCCCTAAACCATAACTTGCTAGAAGTTTTAAAGTAAACTCTGATTATCTGTTTGTGTATGTGTGACTATATGAATTACATATTTAAAAATTTTATAAAGGAGCATAATTCACACCCAAAGAACCACTTTTAACGTCTTGGAACTAAAACTGAAAATATTGCTTAGGCAATGTATTTATTTACTTTTATATATGTATTAAGCATCAACTGTTACACCCAAGAAGGTACAAAAACACGAGAGATATAGAGGCTCCTATGTTAAAATAATTCACATTTCTACAGGTAGGAATGAGAGACAAAATTAAAATAATGCATAATGCAATGCTAAAATGTGCAAACTCATAAATTTACTGGAGGTTAGATAAGTATTAGTTCAGCTAACCTAAGTATGTTTTGTTGCTGTTTTTTTTCCTTGGTGCAAAATCTGTGGGCATCCTTCTACAGTAGGGTAATGCACTCAATAAAATAATAAAAGAGAAAAGAAATGAACATGAATTTTTAAAGTCATCATAAATTTGTGAATTTAGACAGCAATTTAATATAGAGACAAGTTACCAGAATAGATAAATGCAAATAAAATGTTCTATAATAGCCACCTTGATCTTCTTAACAAGTTAGTAACTAATTCACAGAAACCACATTGGTATATAAAGCATATAATAGAGTCCTCTCTTATATAATCCTTCCCAATGCACACAGATAATTATATCCAAATGATCAGCAATTTAATCATAGTTTATAATCAACCATAATCAATCAGTTAGAATGTAATAACAAATAGTTGTAACTATAGTCTGTTCGTTAAATGGAAAAATATGGTGATTCATAAGTGTGCATTTGTGTAACCATGTATATAACTATTGTAACAATAAATCTGGAAAGCATTCCTTTTAAAAGGCTAGTCTATTCAAAGAGAAAATTTTGGTATAGTATGCTATAGTTAAGTAGTGAAATTTACCTATAATTATCAAATGTTTTATGTGGTGAAGCTATTGCATACTGAAGCTCTTAATACCATTTATATCATTTTAACAATGACCGTAGGATGTAATTTGTTGTAACTATATTCAAAATTATCATAAAGCATCATGTTTAGGTAAATTCTGATATTATATCTACTGAACTTTTAGCAGAGGGAGCCAAAATAGCTGAGAATACACAGCAAGGAGAAATATTTCCCACTAGTGGACTGGGACACTGAGAAGACAGGCACACTCATGGTCATATACAGAGAGAGGCACTGAGAATGAATGGAGGAAGGATGCAGACAATGGACTGAAAGAAGCTGAGAACAATATGAGGGGCTGCCCAACATAGGCACCTACTCCTGGCCCCCAGTGACTCTTGGAGAAGAGGTGCATTGAACAGATGGGAGTGGCCCACTTTTGCCATGGACCACCAGACTCCTAGCTGCAAAAGACCCCATGACCTCCACAGACACTTGAGCTGGCAGGGAGAGCTGCCTAGAAAGGTAGCACGGGCAGGATTGCAGCCTATACATAGCCCACAGGGTTTGGCACAGAAATGGCTGCAGTAAAGCATGGCAACAGACACGCATCCCCTCAAGGCTCCTCAAGTTCTTCTAGGTGACGTTAGCCTTTTGGGGGTTGTTGGACCTGGAGAATCAGGGCACTCTTGCCCATGGGTAAAGGCCAGTCCAATTTGAGAACACCCCTCTTTATCTGTCAGCCTCTGCTGGGGCACCAGCCTGGCCATGCCTGTTGCATTGTAGCCTTGGATTCTGATAGCCTAACTGACTCCATCTTAGCTGTAAAATCCATTTTTGCCTCTCCGTCCCTGCCGTGTCTCCCTTGGGTGCATAACAGGGCCACACTGACGCTGTGCTTATGTCACACTGACACTGTGCTGTCCTACCATATAACTAATGTAACAATATCCTGCTTGGCCAGCACACCTGCTATTGTGAATAACTCTCTTTGAACCCCCTTGGTGATTGTTTGGAAATACCCTTAGCAACCAACAATCCTGGAAACCTCCTCCCTTCTGGCTACTAAACTTGCTTGTTCTGCTTTTGTAATATTCTGCTTCAGCTAGGCTCTCCCTCCCCTACCTAAATCAAGATATAAAGGGAAATCAAGACCCTTCCTTGGGGCCAAGAGAATTTTAAGTGTTAGCCATCTCTCAGTCGCTGGCTAATTAACAAACTACTCTTAATTTGAAACTCAGAGCATGGCACATTCCTTCTAACCTGCTCAGTTACAACAGGATGACCAACCAGAGTACATCCTAAAGGTCTACATCACAGCTCTATTGTTTGCAGACCACACCTAACCACTGGAGAGCTCCAACTGGCAGCCATCTTTGATGTAACCAGCACCTCACAGCCTATCCTCAGTGTAGCCTCCCCATTCCACTTACCTGGCACATACTCACCTATGGACCCTTCTAACAACCACTTTGACAGTACATGTGTGTAGGTGACCTTGTCTATCCTCTGATAATGGCACATATGCATGTGCACACCACGCCATTCTGCTCAAGCCTGCCAGTGTGCCATGCCACTAATATGGGGGCATACCTTCTCTACTGTGGCACAAGTGCTGTTTACAGATGCCAGAATCCCTCCCACTGGTGTCCCACCCTTGCCATTCTGCTGCCACTGCTGGCACAAGTGCATACATGTACACCAGTGCACTGACCCCTGCAGGTACCCTGCTTCAAATGCACCACCACAGGAGTGTGTTCACAGATGCTGGTGCCTCTGTTGCCACCCAACACCTTCTGGTACCCAGCCACACCATTGCTGCCAGACTGAATGTATGCAAAAACACCTCTGACCTACTCTTGTTGTTTGTTGTTCCACCCCAGCTGAGGCATGTGCAACCTACTACCTACTGTAGCTACCAGCACATGTGTGTAAGCACAGACCCCGCTCCCATGACCTAAATGAAGTGCTTTGACTGGCACTCTCCATTGGATTTTGAGAGCCAGAAGACCAGTAACACCTTGGCTCCTCCAGTGCAGTAGGTTCTAACTTCAAGATATGAAAGAATAAAGCTGGGAGACCAGTACCAGCTCTCCAGAGTTACAGTACACAGGCCAGAAGTGGTAAGCTGAGCTTTGGCCCGCTGAAATATTCCAGAAATAAATCCAATCAACTTAGTCTATACCACAATAAAACCCCGAAGGGCATCAAAGGAGAAGAAAATAATAAAACTCTTCCACAGGATACCAACTTAAAAAGTAAAGAAACGTCAGTCCACACAGATAGGGTAAAAACAGCACAAGAACTCTGGCAACTCAAAAGCTAGAGTATCTTCTTTCCTTCTAGCGAGCATCCTGGTTCCCCAGCAATGGTTCTTAACAAACCCAAATGGCTTAAACTACAGACATAAAATTGGAGAAAGTTGAAACCCAATCCAAGGAAATTAAGAACTACATTAAAACAGTACAGAAGCTGAAAGATGCAATGGCAGTTTAAAAAAAAAAAAAAGAACCAAAATGAACTTATAGAGCTGAAAAACACACTACAATAATTTCATAATACAGTTGCAAATATTAACTGAAGAGGAGACCAAAATGAGGCAAGAATCTCAGATCTAAAAGACTGATGATTCTATAAATTAGTCAGAAAAATCTAAGAAACTATAGTAATAAGAAATGAACAAAACCTCCAAGAAATGTGAGATTATTTAAGAAGATCAAATCTGTGACTTATTGACATCCTTGAAAGAGAGGGAGAGAAAGAAAGCAACTTGCAAAACATATTTGAGGATATCATCCATGAAAATTTCCCCAACCAGACTAGACAAGCCAACATTTAAATTCAGGAAGTAGAGAGAACTTCTGTTAAACAATATGGAAAATGATGATCTCCAAGACACATAGTCATCAGATTCTCCATAGTTAACATTAACTATGTTAACTATGAATTAATATTTATAACTATAAATAAATACTTGAATAAAATATATTCAAGGCAGCTAAAGGGAAGTAGGAGGTCCCCTACAAAGGGAATCTTATCAGGCTAGTAGGGGACCTTCCATCAGACACTCTGCAAGTCAGAAGAGACTGGGGGCATATATACAGCATTCTTAAAAAAAAAAAAAAAAAAAAAAAAGAAAGAAACTCCAACCAAGAATTTTATATCCAGCCAAACTAAACTTCATAAGCAAAGGAGAAATACGATCCTTCTCAGAGAGGCAAATGCTAAAGGCATTTGTCAATATCAGACTTGTCATATAAGAGGTCTTTAAATGAGTGCTAAATTTGGAAACAAAAGACTATTACTGACCACCACAAAACACACTTAAGTACATAGACCAGTGACACTAAAGTAGCTACACAATCAAATCTGCATAATAACTAGTTAGCAACATAACAGGATCAAATCTTAACATATATATATATATATATATATATAGTAACTTCAAAGTAAACAGCTTAATTCTCCCAATTTAAAAAGTATAGAGTGGCAAGTAAGACCTAACACCATAAAAACCCTAGAAGAAAACCTAGGCAAAACCATACAGGACATAGGTGTAGGCAAGGACTTCATGACCAAAACTTCAAAAGCATTGGCAACAAAAGCCAAAATAGACAAATGGGACCTAATAAAACTCCACAGCTTTTGCACGGCAAAAGAAACAGTCATTAGAGTGAATCGACAACCAATAGAATGGGAAAAAATTTTTGCAGTCTAC
>CAUYQU010091754.1:0-47791 GCA_963574635.1 Cheracebus regulus
AGCATTTCACAGGTTTAAATAAAATATTGGTTGGCTGCTTATTTGTTATTTTCATCCCCTATTCCTTCCTGTCTCCATTGTTAAGCACAATTAGTGGCATAAAAGAGGTTTTTAATACCCATTTTTAGACTGTATTCTAGCTTGGGCAATAAAACAAGAATCTCATTCTCTCTCCCTCTTTCTCTTCCTCTTTCTTTCTCTCTTTCATTCCTTTTTTCTTTCTTTTGCTGTTTCTTTCTTTCTCCTTTTCTCTCTTTTTCTAAAAAAAAAAAAAAAAGACTCAGTCCCATAAGACTTCCCTCACTTCAGATGCCAATTCCAACTCCCAGGATTCCACGTACTTTGAATGAGTGCCTATAATTCAGAGGTTCCCTCAACCCCCCCTTTTCAGATTTACTAAGTTACTAAAACAGCTCGCAGAACTCAGAAAATCACATGTTTACCAGTTTATTATCAAGGATACGACAGGAAACACCACATGGAAGAGAAGAATAAGTCAAGGTATAAGAGGGTGGATCCTCCATATTTATAATTTTTATGGAGGTTTCATTACGTAGTCATTATTGATTACATCAACAGTCATTGATAATTAAGTCCATCGTTATCACTTCTCCCTTCCCTAAAGGTCAGAGAATGGGGCTTAAATTTCCAACCCTCTAATCACATGGTTGGTACCTCAGTTCCCATCCTCCAAGAGTCACAGCATAAACTCCAGTGTGTTTGAAAGGGGCTTATTATAAATAACAAAAAATGCTGCTCTCACCTCAATCACTCAGGAAATTCCAAGAGTTTTAGAAGCTCTGTGCCAGGAACTGGAGATGAAGACTAAATATATAGTTCTTATTATATTGCAGTATCACAACAAGATCTGAAGATATTAAAACTATGTGAAAGACCCAAAAATACAAATACTTGAAATGTCCTAACAGACAAAGGGAGAAATAAAAATAATATGAAAGGAAAAGGCAGTATTAAAAAAATAACAAAATAGAAGTTTTATAAATCAAAAATAACAATCCTCAAGTGGTAATTACAGTGATACCATTCAAGAGAATTAATTAAAGAAGAATATGAATTCAGCATAAGATAAAGATGGAAAAGGTGAAAGAGGAGTTTAAAAATTGAGAAAATACAATAAAAAGGTATGTGTGTGTGTGTGCATCTGAATAAAATTCAGATGCACACACCTACACCAACTCCCACCACACACACACGCAAAGCACACACATGTATATATTGGAGTAACTGAAGAAGAAAATAGAGACAATGAGATCTAGGTAATACTATTTAGGACATAGGCATGGGCAAAGATTTCATGACAAAGATGCCAAAAGCAATTGCAACAAAAGCAAAAATTGACAGATGGCACCTAATTAAACTAAAGAGCTTCTGCACAGCAAAAGAAACTATCAGCAGAGTAAATGGACAACCTATAGAATGAGAGAAAAATTTTGCAAACAGTGCATCTAATAAAGGTCCAATATTGAGCATCTATTAGGTTGGTGCAAATATGATTGCAATTTTTGCCATTAGAAGTAATTACTTTAAAAAAACACACACACAACTACTTTTGCACCAACCTAATACAAAAAACTTAAACAAATTTAAAAGAAAAAGAAACCCATTTTAAAAGTGGGTAACAGACATGAACAGATACTTTTCAAAAGAAAACATACATGACATGCAGCCAATGATCACATGAAAACAAGTTCTAAATCACTGATTATTACAGAAATGCACATCAAAACCACAATGAGATACCATCTCACACTAGTCAGAATGGCTGTTATTAAAAAGTCAAAAAATAAGAGATGCTGATGAGGTTGCAGAGAAAAAGGAACACTTCTACACTGTTGGAAGGAGCAATCGTTGTGAAAGACAGCATGACAATTCCTCAAAGTCCTAAAGACAGAAATACCATTCAACCAAGCAATTCCATTACTGGTATATACCCAAAGGACTATAAATCATCTTCCTATAAAGGCACATGCACCCTTATGTTCATTGCAGCACTATTCACGATAGCAAAGACATGGAATCAACCTACGTGCTCATCAGTGGTAGACTGAATAAAGAAAATGTGGTACGAATACACCATGGAAAACTATGCAGCCATTTAAAAAAACAAACAAACAAAAAACGAGACCGTGTCTTTTGCAGAAACATAGATGGAGCTAGAGGCCATTATCCTTAGCAAACTAACACAAGAACAGAAAACCAAATACCACATATTCTCACTTATAAGTGGGAGCTAAATGATGAGAACACAAGGACACATAGGAACAACACACACTGGGGTGTATTGGAAGGTGAAGAATGGGAGGATAAGGAGGTTCAAGAAAAATAACTAATGGTTGATGAAATAATCTGCACAACAAACCCCCATGACACAAGTTTACCTATGTAACAAACCTGTACATGTACCCCTGAACTTAAAATAGAAGTTAAAAAATGGAGAAAATGAAACAAGGGTGATATTCAAAAACATAATCAGTTTATTTTAAAAATCCTAAAATTAAGGAGGAAACATAAATACTTAAACTAAAGGAACATGCAAAGGCTTGAGCAGAAAAAAATAAAAATTAACCTATAACTGAACATATGATAGCGAAACAATAAACACTCAAAGTCAAACTAATACAGGCTACTAGATAGAATTGTAACTGAGTGCCCCATTTAAAGTCCTTTTCTTTACTATTTTGCTCTTAATAATGTAATAACCTTTGCTCCTGTCTTTCCACCAGTTACTCCCTTGCACCCTATTTCTTTTTTATCTAATTATGTGATTGCTTAGAAGTTCCAGGGACTGAATCTTGAAACAAACCAGGTGATTATGGATTTTTTCCCCTACTTGGAAATTACCTCAAGGCTAGAGTTAATTTACAACCCAGCTGTAATCAAGACTTTGTCAGCCTATTCACCAGGTGGAACAAAAACTTAAGACGGTCATCAGAAGAAGTCACATAGCACCTCCTTGACTCTCCTGCATGCCCCTCACACCAAGTTCCCCTGTCTAAACCTCTACACTCAGCACAGAATTTGAAATGGTTTATTCGAGGTATGAGCCTGGCCATTTCCTCAATTGCTAGCGTTTGCCATTAAAGTCACTCTCCTTTTGCTGTATCTCATCTTTGTTCATTTGATTTTGTAAGCAGTGAGCAGCTGAGCCTGTGTTCAGTTACAGAATGCGCCTTGGAATTATGATTGGTTATGCTTACAAAAGGAATGAAAATCCATGGATTACTCAAAACTACTTTTTCCTAGTTGGGGGTTATATTTATATCATGTTATTTCTAATAAATGGTGAATTTAAAAGTAAGTTAATACCTGAAAGTTGATTGTAAATATACTAATTGGTAGCTGGATCTTGGCTTAATTGTAATCATAGTGCCTATTTAGTAAAATTCTCTTTGGCTCTTAACCCTGTGCTGAAAGCTGAGAGGACCATGTGGTCTTGTTTAAGCATCATCTGGCAGCTTCTCTAAGCCATGTCCATCATCACTATCCCTCTGTTTCAATTTAATTTGATCTTTGGCTTGAGCTTGCTGTGGAAGGTGAGACAATTCAGTATTTGAACTTAGAAGGAGGAATATTAAAATTTCCTCTAGGGACCACTGCTTATCTGTTTTAAAGTGAAACACCCAATACAAGACTTTATCTGGTCTTCTCCCACAGAACCTCTTTGATACTTAACACAAATGATCTGTTAATGGAAAAACCAGATTCAGTAAAATATTTTAAAGTGGTTTATGCTGAGCCAGTATGAGTCCCCACGGCCTGGGGAACAATCTCAAGAGATCCTGAGAAAATGTGCCCACAGCAGTCAGATTAAAGTTTAGTTTTATATATTTTAGGGAGACAAAAATTACAGGCAAAGACATAAATCAATATAATCAATACATCAAAGGTATACCTTGGTTTGGCCCAAAAAGGTGGGATATGTTGAAGCAGGGACTTACAGGTTACAGGTGGGTTCCGAGATGCTTTAGTTTGCAATTGGTTAAAGAAGTAAAGCTCTGTCTAAAAGTTTGGAGTCAGCAGAAGGAAAGGTTTTAAGATAAGGAAGTCTGTGAAGCAGCACACTGGTCAGCGTGCCCTGCAGGGGTGTGCGACTTAACCCTTGTCAGGCATGACAAGGGTTTATTTATAATTTGGTATTTTAGTGTGAGAAAAATTCCATGTTGTTAGTCTTACGATCCCTATTTTAACATTAATACTGGTCAGTTGTGCCTAAACTCCAAAAGAGAGGAAGTGTAATAAGGTGTGTCCAAGCCCCCTTCCTGTCATAGCTGGGAATTCAGTTTTTAAGGTTTTTCTGGGGTCCTCTTGGTCAAGACAGGGTACATTTAGTCAGTGGGGGGCTGGAGATTTTACTGTTATTCTCTTCTCACAATTTCCTTCTCCTTTGGCTTCCTTTCTTGTTCCAGCTGCGGCTTCTGTCTCTCTTTACCATTCCTTCTTCTGCCTGCATCCCCCGCTTCCCTTCTGGGCTGCTTCCCCCTCACGCCACACATTCTTCCAGGCTGACTTCATCTACTCCCAAGGTGTCAACTATTCCCAAATCGGTGTCCCCAGTGCAACTCTTTCTCCTGTGGGGTAGCCCAGAAAGCATGTCAAACCCAACTGACCTAAACGAAACTTGTGGTTACCTTTCCTTCAAGTGTTCTTTCTCTTTTCTCTACACAAACTCCCTTTTGGGGAGAGGGCACCAAACTCCCTCTTGGAGTATTAATTGGGTTCCAAGAAGCTCAAGCTTGAGCAAGGAATTCACATAGAGTGGAGTGGGATGGGAAGCAGACGAGTCGTAGCCCTCAGGGTGGACTGACAGACAGTTCTCAGTCTGCCTGGTCCTAAGGCCTAGTCCACGTGGCCGGAGGGAGCATCCAAATGAAGGCACACACTCAAGAAGACCGCCTGTTCAGAAAGAATGGGACTAGTTCCAGAGCAGGTTGGGGAAGAGTGAGGAGAGTCAAAGGTGTCTTAAATGGCCTTTGAATTTGCTTTCATTGGCCAGTAAATGGTGATATTGAGGAAGATGTTTGGTGAAAACGGTAGAGTCTGAGAGAACATTCTCAGATTAGAAACTTCAGAACTGTTATTGACCGTTTTCTTTTGTTCAATCTAAATGCCGAACTCTCTCTTTCCCTCCCCCTCCTACTCCCCCACACACTTGATTCTATCCACTCCCTCCAGGCCCTTCTTTACCATCTGGCCATTGTCACCACTGGATGTTTAGTTTTGCTGATTCTATTTTTGCCTCCTCTTATTCACCACTGCACTCTTTCCAGAATATTATTTTGTAAATCACTACAGGATCCTGTCAACTCCATGGTTTAATCCTTAGTAGCTCCACCTGTGAGCCATGTTATCTTGGTGGCACAGTAATGGGGTAGCAGAAAGCAATTTATGGAAGTAAGGGTGGGTGGGTAGGTGGAAAGAAAGATTATAGATTATATCCAAACTCCTTACACAGCATATAAGAGCATGCATTACCTGCCTTATCTCCCTTGACAATCTCATCTCCTATCTACCTTCCTCCTCCATGAGGGTCAACCACACAAAAATATTGTTTTCCCCTACATTTGTCATGCTGCCTTGAAATAAATGTTGATTGACTGAAGATTGTTAAATAAATAGCTGCCTGGGCCGGAAGCTCCATGCCCCTACTGTGAAAGATTTTTTTGCGTATAAAAATGTCTCCCCTAGAAAGTCTTACCATGAGCTGACCTTGCTCATCACGTCAGAATTATGGGTCCAGCTGTGTGTTGCTGGGGTAATCCTCACTACTGGCATGGTACAATTATGTGTTGAGTGTGGTAGGAAATAGAGAAATACTACTTCTTATTTTAGATGGAGAAATGATTATCATCAGAGGAGCTGTGGTTTCCAACTTCCCTTTGGGGTTTTGTCTAAAGATGTAAGGTTGGAGACTACGGTATAGACCAGCTGCAGAAAGAATAGCTTTTGTTTATTTGCTTTTGTCTCTCTTTCCTGTTCTCTCTCTCTCTCTTCTTTCTTCCTTTCTTCCTTTTTTCTCTTCCTTCCTTCCTTTTCCTAAATTCTTATTTTGAAATTAGCAGGCTAGAGAAAACAGCTTATTCTCATTTTTAAACTCCTGGATATTTCCAGAGAACAGTGCACAGATAGAAATCCTTGAACACCCCTCAGCTTTGCTTTCAACCTGTATGTTGTCTCTTGGTCATTAGTATGCAGTACCAATTTTCTGATGTAATTTGTTATTCTCAGCCACAGCCAACCATCCCCTAACCCCTGCCTCTATTGATGCATAGAATGCAGAGAGGCAAGTGATTTAATTATGTTCTCTTTTGAAAATCTGATTTGGGGAGTGACTTTTATGTGATCCTATAACATGACTATAAAATAAACTTTAGAAATTAGTGGGCTTGGGAGGACCGCATCCTCTCCATCACCAGAAGGGGTGGGTGGGATCAACAACGATGCAGGTGGCTGGTGGTAGCGTTCCTAGGGCAGAAACAGATACCAGATAGTCCCCAGAGAGGAAAGAATCCTTTTTCTCTCTATCCTAAGTCACCCTGAATCAGACAGGGAGTTTATACCTTAATAATTAACCTGCTTATTTTCTTTCTAACCCATGACCCTCTTCTTAAAAAAAAAAAAAAAAGAATCACAGGTTCACCTCCTTTCCATGAGTTCAATTGTCAGGCTCCTGCATCCCAGATCACACCAAGGCGGAAAAGGAATGGTGCACCCACCCTCAAACTTTGCTAACAGTGAGCATTCACTTACTTCCTCCTCCTTTCACCCTCATTTCTCAAGTCTCCTAGTGAAAGCAATGACTGAGAGACAGGACAAGTCATCTATCCATGATGACATGAACCACGGCTAACAAACATCTTACTTTCCATAAAGGACAATTCCGTATTCCTCAGGGAGTCATGTTTCTAACAACGACCCAACCAGCACCACTGTCCTTCCCCAAAATACTTTCTGCTATTCTGTTTTCTGCTTCCCCTGACATCATCCTTCCAGTTTCTTTTGCAGCAAAACATAAAAGAATGCTTCACCTAATATGCATTGCCTTGTATTTTGCAGTCAGAGTCTTCCTCTTATCTTTGTGAAATAAAGAAGGCAAAGAAGAAGGAATGGTTTATGTACATTTTCTGGATAACTTGAAAAGTCCACACATTTTTAGTGTAAGTAAAGCTGCAGAACATAAAATTCACATCAAGGGATATTGAAGGACAGAGGGCTTAATGCTTCCTAGTATGCCCTTATGTGTAGCTATTATGGAGAAACAAGTGTTGTTTAATATAACTTCTCAGAGAGAGATTCACTGGAACCCAGGACTTACGGAGCAGTTGATAATGCTGGTGTAATTACTGATGAACAGAGTCCCATTGAGAGCAGTGATAGGAAAAATGCTAATGTAATTGCTTTTTGGAACAACACCACCTAAGTAAAATCCTTTTTTTTTAATTGTGTAATGCTTCCACCTCCAGACTCCAGGAATATAGCCAGATTCTATGCTAAGATGAAGTATGCAATTCTTTCCAACCAGCTTAGAAAGCACTCGTCTCAGTAGCTTTCACAATTCTCTCCAAGTACATAGGTGACAAAAGAAATGATTCCATCAGCCATTTCTAGGTCTTATGTTTGTTTTAATACACATTATCTTAGTATTTAATTGAAGATATTGAATTTGTACCACTTGGGAATGCATCACGGCAAAACTCCAGCCCTGAAATGTGTAAAATCATCAAATGCTTAAATATTAGCCTTATTTATTCATCAGAGAAGATTTCATTTCCATATGATTGATATTTGCATTGTCTAATGATGACCAAACCTGTGTCAAACTTTTAATTAAATTTAGTGTTTTGAATTATCTGAAGTACAAACAAGAGAAGAAAGAATAAGAATAAAGAATGTATAGATCCTGAACATTTCTAAATTCCATTTCTGTCTGAGTAAATTTGAAGAATTCAGGGGGAAGGGGACAGTGGACACTACACAATTAAAACAAGTTTTACCTGGATATCTTCTGACACAGGGCAGCTCACAAAGCTAGGCTTCCGTTTGCAATCTTTACAGAGATTGTCAAAGAGAATCACTCATAGTCCATGCCTGACTTGCAAAATCAGGTTAATTAATCAGCATATTTGGCACATTATCAGTTTCAGATATTAATAAGTTACCTTTGAGTGCCTTAGAGCTTTGGACTTCATTGCAATCATCTGTAGAGCTCAAGTGGCATTTTTATGGTTTAAGAATAAATTTTGAATTTACATCAAAGGACTGTTTGTGAGCAGTCTCTTTTTTTAATCAGTTGAGTATTCATGTTTTTAGTTTAGTTCCACAAAAAATACAAATCAATCCTGGAAGTGGGTTCTATAAAATCATGAGCACCAAATCTTAGACCTACATCACTCTAAAATGAAAACAGGGTGAATATAAAACTTCACACACAAAGAGAGTTTATAGTGAGTCTTAAATGTGTCCTACCCTGTGCTTGATATTGTACTGGACATACGTGATTTCAGTCCCTAGAAATCTTTGTGTTTAAATAAGATTATGGCATTTTTATGTTTGATTTTATTTCACTTTTAGATTTCTATTTTTAGGATTTCAGAAAACCCTAAGAGATGGAGGTGACTTGGGAAAACACAAAATCAGCATGATTAGTCTGAAAGCTATAATCTTTTAATCTTCCTATTTATGTTATTCTAGAATGAGAAACTGCCTATGTGATTGGATGTAGCTATTGCCAGCTAGGCCCACTATCCTTCACTTCCCACCTCCATATGACTTAAAACAGGATGTAAAGCATAGTTGTGTCCTCTGCTCCCCCTCATCACACCAATCCACTGGGCACTGGACCACTCTTGCCCTTAGTCTGACCTGAGCAGAAGGGGCCAATGGATCCTCGCTCTGTTCCTGAATTTCAGTGCCACAGCAACCAGAAGGAAAATACTAGGCTCCTTTCCCATTCTGCCCTGTCCACATATTCACACACACTCTCACACACTCAAACACACACACTCATGTACTTACACACACCTGCAAACACATGTGTGTACTCACATCTCACTCTCCTGCAGAGCTCTGGAAGCATAAGCTTCTTGATCCAACTTCAGGTTATCTACTTAATGTGACCTCAGTTAGGCAGGTAAGCTAAGAACACAGAAGTTCAGTTTACTCATCTTCATAATAGACTTTTTGCAAGGGTTCGAGAGGTTAATATGCATAAAATGCTTAGCACTGTACCTAGTACATGGTAACTGCACAATGGATGGTAACTGTTATTAGCAGCTCCCTAGTCATACCTGAGCCTCAATTGAGGCTGTCACTGGCCCCTATCAATGTGCCTTGGTTCTATAATTGGGTTTCTTCATCCAATCTCAAGTTATTTCCCCTTCAAGTATATGCTTGACTCCCCAACTCCAAGATAAGACCCTGTCTTTTCTTGACAGTCTCTGTCTTCTGGATATGCTTCTCATGTAATCTGCCTGACAACTTGTAAATGTCACCTGCTGCCTCTACTGACAGCCTGGGATGCAGGGGCAGCTTCCTCAGCACCCATCGCCCTTCCACAGAAGGCGAATTGTTCTGCCTGATGGGCTAACCTCTCTGGGACCAGCCATGAGCTCTGAGACACAACACCTGCCCCTGATGGTGTAGGCAAAACAGAACTTGCCACCTTTAAGCTTTGTTATTATTTACTAATAAATAAGAATCTAGAGGATCCAGATAAGCATAAAAACTTAGCAATTGCAGTAAACCTCATTGTGTCCAGAGTTTTAAGAATGGGATACTCATGAATATTCTTTTTTTAGAGTGATTCCATGCAAACTAACTGTAAGTTTCTAATATCCTAAGAGTTATAATTAATAAAACATAAAATTAAATCTAAAACTCTATTAAATACAATTTATCCATTTTTAATTACTTAAGAGGTGCTTTGTGACCTTAAGTGACCATTGCTTATTGTCATTAACCTATAGATATAAAATATTTAGCCTGATTGGGCCTAATCTATATAAATTAGAGGGTGTACCAGATATTTCTTCGTGTAGCTTTTAGGCCACCTGCCTCAGAATCAGTCTGGCCTCACTTCAGATTCGTTATATCTGAGTTTAATGCTTACATAAAGCATTAAGATAATTAGGAATCTATTAGATATTTCAATAAATCCCTAAAATAATTTTTTGAAAGTATTTATTGCATAATTAACCATCAATGTGGTATGAGAGATACCAATGAAACACACACACACACAAACACACACACACACACACACACACATTGTGGTCTTTGTTTGTCCTCACCACTCTAACCTCAGGATCTGCTGGTCCTGATATGTTTTTAAGCCACTTCACCATCATTACTCATTAGTCAAATAGAGTAGGGGATACCTGAATTAGTTGTTTAGAAGAAAACACAAAATAATTGAACTGATAATCGGAGGGATTAATGAAAAGGATGAATGAAAGATGAAGCTGAAGTTTCCAAACTGAGCTTAAACACAGGGGCGGGTATTTATGAGTGTGATCTAAAAAGCTAGAGAAGAATACAGCATCATGTGTATTATGAATCTGTAACATATTCTCTCACAATAGTTACACAAAATGTACAAGTCGGTCAGCTGGAAATATAAATAGGAGGGCCAACACATTTGAAGAATGTGAACTTCATCTTAGAACCTTTAAATTTGATCTATTCAATCTTTCCCCATTGAAACTCCAGCAGTCTACCTTTGACTCTCTCATATTCTTCCAACTTCTTTTTCTGCTAAAACTGTAGCAGCAATGTCATGACAACCAGCTGAGGGTTACAAGGTATACGGAAAGAAATTCATGATGGATTTCATCATCACTCCCAGGATAGCTCCAGCCAGGAGCCCAGCAGACTCACCCATCAGGACAAGGAGTGTGGCTTCTGATTTAAAGATGAGAGCAACTAAATTTAGTTACCCTTCTGTATTGCATTGCCCTCTGTGACATCATGATAAAACAAGCATGGAACTTCTGCACATGTAGAAAGCTTATAAGTTACTTTTTTTTTTTTTTTTGAGACAGAGTCTTGCTCTGTAGCCCACACTGGAATGCAGTGGTGTGATCTAGGCTCACTGCAACCTCCACCTCCTGGGTCCTGGTTCAAGCAATTCTCCTACCTCAGCCTCCTGAGTAGCTGGGATTACAGGCACATGCCACCATGCCCAGCTAATGTTTGTATTTTTATTAGAGATGGGGTTTCACCATTTTGGCCAGGCTGGTCTTGAACTCCTGACCTCATGATCCACCTGCCTCAGCCTTCCAAAGCGCTGGGATTACAGGTGTGAGCCACCACCATGCCTGGCCTAACCACACCTTTTTAAAATAAATTTTATTTTTAGAGATGTTGCCCAGGCTGGTCTTGAAATCCTGACCTCAAGTGATTGTCCCCTCCTTGGCCTCCTTAGTAGCTGGCATAACAGGTGCAATCAGCCCTTTAAAAGTAACCTTTACTCACATCTGTATTCCCAGCACTTCTGGAGGCTGAGGCAGGTGGATCACTTGAGGTTGGGAGTTGGAGACCAGCCTGACCAACATAGAGAAACCCTGTCTCTACTAAAAATACAAAATTAGCCAAGCATAGGAGGCTGAGGCAGGAGAATCACTTGAACCTGGGAGGCAGAGATCACACCATTGCACTCCAGCCTAGGCAACAAGAATGAAACTCTGTCTCAAAAAATAAAATATAATATAAAATAAAATAACCTTTAATGCAAATAAAATGATTGTCATCATTTTCAAGTTGTCTGCCCTGTGGGTTTGTGAACAGTTTCTGACAAAAAGGACGTTGCTGTGTGAATCTCAATGTTAGGGTATTAGGAAATAATAAGAAAAAGACAGAGAGGAGAGTGAGAGGAGAGAGAGAAAAAAAGAGAAAGAAACAAGAGAGAGGGAAAAAAGAGGGAGAGGAGAGAGTGAGAAAGAAAGATGTTGTAAGGGAAATGGCTGCACTTCAGTCAGGAGTAGGCCCAGGTGGCCTTCCAGCACAGCATGACTCAGCAGGTTTGGAGCACAGGTGCACAACCCTGCATGTTATGTAATCATGCCACATAAGGCACATTAGGTAACCAGTCACATGAACTCATGCTTGGCTCAGAGCCACTATTATCTGTGAAAGGTATAATTGCCCTGCTAATGCTGTACATCTGGCTTGTGCCCAGGCTTGCACCCAGAGAGCATAAAGCCATGTTGAAACTGCTTATGATTCCTCTAGCATTTTTCCAGCTACCCTCACCCACTCACTCCTCTTGGACCTCAGCTTGAACTGAACCTGACACTTAGTATGACACTTGGCATAGTGTTAGGATACTGAGGTGAGTGGGCCTTTGTCCCCTGCTGATTCTGGGTTAGCCATGTTACCACAGTATGGATTGTGGTAGCTGGTGGCAGCTGTGCTGCTCCGATGGGCTCCAGTGCAAATCTGCACAGTGGCAAATGAGTCCCCTGCAAGCATGGAAAAGACACTGAAGCAGCTGGAAGCACAGAGTACCAGAAAGGAAAGAGCCTTTGCTGGCAGAGTTGGATGGGCATTTTTGACTATGCTACGAGAAGTACACACCTAGTCCCTGAGGAATGCATCACAGGTAAGGGACCTTAAGGCACAGATGGGGTACCTGGAGGCCCAGCTACAGAGCTTGGAAAAGGAATTAGAGGCTGCTGTGAATGCAGATCTGGGTCCACAATCTCAGCCAGAGACCCCGACTTGGTCTGATACCAAGGAGGAAGAACCCCTGTCAGGCTCACTCAGTAGTCTGTCAGAAGGTAGATTATGAACAGCAGCTGGGGCCCGAAGGGCAGGCTCAGGCACCTCTCGCCATAATGCAACACACTACATATATTGCCTATACCCCAAATGAGTTGTGGGAATTAGACAAGCAGTGCCACCAGTGTCCAGGGAAACCTCTGCCTGCATGGATGCTTCATTTGTGGGACAAAGGAGCAGATAGTGTCTCCTGTCCTGCATCTGAGATGGAAAAGTTGGCCTCTATCATGACTCACCCCTCCCTCCATCAGCAGCTGCAGGTCAGCAGGTGGTTGGCATAGGGGCAAGGTGACCACACCCTGATTGAGTGGCTGTGGGCAGCCATACAGACTGTGTGGAATGGTGCCGGTGAAATACCGAAAACTGTGAGTAAATGGCAATTGTATACCACTTTAGTGCAAGTGAGGTCATCCAGGAGATGGGTATGTGGCAGGCTATGTTTGACCTGAATACTTGGGAACCAGATGATGAATATTTCACCTCCCACATGAGGGATCCCACTTTGGATTCTGCAACTCCAAGCACCTTTGACTCCCTAGCTGCTGTCTTCACCCTGTACAAAGGTCACCGCATACACGAAGTGACCACTGCCCTGACGGTTCTCGGGGAAGCAGAAGGTCATCAGCAGGATCAAGGGATCCATGCTGTAAAGAAGGGGAAAGTGCCCTGCCTGCAGGGGGCTCCCCCATGAGAAAAAAGGGGGCCTCAGTGAGGGACATGCTCATAGATGTGGATAGATCTGATTTGGGCCATGGTTGACCGAGAGAAAATTGATAAGCAGCCCAATGAAGTACTCTTAACTTTGTGGAGACAGTTGTCTCAGGAACAGCAATCCAGAAAATGCCCAAGGTGGAGAAGGACGTTGCTGTGTGACCCGGTCCCGCCTGGGTGCTTCAGCTCAAAGACTACTTGCTGCAGCCAGGTGGAAATGCAGAGTCTTTTCCGTTTGATTAGGGAATTGACTGAAGTGCCTAGCTTGGGGCGACATGAGATGACTGGAGGCATTTGTAGTTGGCAGTCCACTGATACCAATGTACAGTGGGTACTGGTCCTGGTGAATACTGGCACAGATTGCAGCCTTGTTTGTAGGAATCTGCATAAGTTTCCAGGAAAACCTGCCTACGTTGACAGTTATAAAGGCTGGTCAGTGAAAGTGAAACCTGTATCTCTGTACCTCAGCATCAGCTGCTTGGCTCCCCATTTATATGCTGTGTCTGTCTCTCCCATACTGGGGAATTCAGACTCTGAGTACGTGTGATGAAGCTGGTGCTGCATAGACATATGCATTACCAGCCTCAGGTCTTGCCATGACCTTGACCATTTGCCAGGTGGGCATATGGCGGTAACTGACACAATTAAAAAGCTGGATAAAGTGCAGATGGTGCATGGCACCCACAGCCCCTATGATTCTCCACTGTGGCCAGTTAGAAAGCCTGATGGAACTTTGTGGATGATGGTTGATTATCAGGAACTGAATAACACTCCCTTTGTATGCAGCTGTACTGTCAATCATGGATTTGATGGATCATTTGATGATGGAACTGGGATAATACCACTATGTAGTGGACTTGGCCAATGCATTTTTCTTCACTGACATTGTTCCAGAGAGCCAGGAACAGTTCGCCTTCACTTGGGACAGGCGACATGGACATTTACAGTGGAGCCGCAGGGCTATGTGCATAGCGTCACCATATGTCATGGTCTCACTGCCATGGATTTAGCCACCTAGTTATGTCCAGAAGGGGTCTGCCTATTCAATTATATTGATGATATTATGTTAACCTCTGATTCTCTTGCAAACGTAGAAGTGATGGTGCATTCTTGAAGCAAGATTTGGCAGCATGCGGTTGGGCTGGCAACACATAGAAGGTCCAAGGGCCTGGATTATCTGCCAAATTATGGAAGTTATCTGGTTGGGTAAGACAAAGGCCATCCCAGAGGCTAACGTTGACAAAATTCAGGCATATCCCCAGCCCACCACACCACCACAGTGAAGCAGCTGCAAACTTTTGTAGTCTCCTGGGATAGTGCTGGGCCTTTGTGCCCCATTTAGCTCAAATGATAAAACCATTGTATCAGTTAACAAAGAAGGGAGCTACATGGGATTGGGATGATGCAGCTGAGACCACTTTCCTGGCAGCCAAGCCGGTTCTTCAGAGGCACAAGCCCTATGGGTAGTTGACAAGGGACACCCATTTGAGCTGGATGTGTGTCTGGCCACAAATGTGCGTCTGTACACAGAGCACTTGAGAAGGCCAGTAGGCTTTTGGTCCCGAATATGGAAGAGAGCTGAGTTTCAGTATTCCTTGATAGAAAACAGCTAGTAGCTATAAATGCCACCTTTCAGGTTTGTGTGAGTATGATAGGATGGGCTACAGTCATTGTGCAATAGCAGAATGGGTACATTCATGAGTAATGACCCCCTGGACTGGGATGGCACAGACGTCTAATTTCGCAAAGTGGGGCATCTACTTAGAGCAGTGGAGTACTCTGAGTACAAGTGCCTTAGCAGCAGAACTGCAAGAGGTCTTGGGACCTGTAGTCCTAATGCAAGAGAAGGCCATGGGGTCTGATGCACCCCTAGATCCTGAGCCATCACTGTTTAAGGAACAGTGTCCCCCCATTCCCAATGAGGCATGATACACAGATGGGTCTAGCTGAGGTGCTGCTACTGCCTGGATGGCTGTTGCAGTTCAACCTAGTACTGAAACCATATGATTTGAAACTGGGTGTGGGCAAAGTAGCCAATAGGCTGAACTTAAAGCAGTATGGATGGTGATCACCAAGAAGACACCTATGGTAATCTGTACTGATAGCTGGGCAGTCTATTAGGCTTAGCCTTACAGTTAACTACTTGGAAAATACAGAATTGGCTAGTCGGCCACCAACTCATTTGAGGCCAAGCCATGTGGCAAGACTTCTAAGAAATGGTCCTCAGAAAGATGTAACTGTTTATCATGTTTCAGGCCATATGTCTTTGACTACCCCTGGTAACCATGAGGCAGATGCCCTAGCCAACATCCAATGCTTAGAGTTGGCACCTACATGAGATGTGGCCTTATGGCTATACAGGAAACTGGGACATGTAGGTCAATAAGCATTTGGGGTCTGTCCCTGCATACACAAGATATTTGCAAGGGTTGTCAGAAATGCCCAGCATGTGCTCAAGCATATGCTAAATGGACACAGCTGCCCAGTGTTACACAAGTGACGATAGGGTGAGTGTCCTTGACCAGGTGGCAAGTAGACTATATCAGGTCACTGCCAAAGTCACAAGGGAATGTACACGCACTAACAGCTGTGGACATGGCCACAGGCCTGTTGTTTGCCTACCCTTGCAGGGTGGCCAACCAACAATACACCATCTGGGCCCAGCAACATTTGTGTGCCCCGTATGGTCGCACTCTGGCCACTGAATGATAGGGGAACACATATCACTGGATAACAGGTACAACAATGGGCATCACAAATGGACATAAAGTGGGGATTCCATGTGCCATACAACTCACAAGCTGCAGATATGATTGAGCGATATAATGGGCTCTTGAAGAATGGGTTACACTTGCATGTCACACCCCTGTCTTTGTGAGGCTGGAGTTCAAGGCTGGACCTGGTACTCCAAACCTTGAATGAATGGCCACGGAAAGGCAGCCTGGCCCCAGTGGAGGCTTTGTTACACTGGGCTGCCACCCCCATTCAGTTGCAGATACACGCCAAGGATGACCTCCTTTGACCAGGTATGAGGACAAATGGCAACCTGTTGTTGTGTGCCCCAATGCCCCTGAAGACAGGGGAACAGAAAACCTGGCTGTGGTCATGAACTCTCCAGGCCCCCCACTGCTGGTGGTTGGCCATTGTAGCTCCCTGGGGAGAGGGCCTACAATATGACTTGTATATTGGGTGTTCAACACGTGACCCCTGCAGTTGATGGTAGGGGAATGATCAGGAAAGGAATCCTCCTCTGGGGCACATATATACTATCTATGTGTCCTATTTGAGCTCCCCTGTGACCTTGGCAGGACCCAAAGGAACCATGGGGAGCTGAGAAGATGTGATACCATTGCCTAGAGCAGAAGCCCTTGGCAACTGCATTGTTATCTAGGGATAAAAAGTTAGCTTATATTTTTCCTGAGTGACGTGATTTACTTCTGTTAGTACCTATGCTTGCTCTGTCATTTTGACCATAGTTTAACATACTCCAACTGCATTGTGGACTGGGCCCACACTTACGCTAGGTCACCAGTGTTTCCAACTGTTGGATCTGTACCGCCCTGCCAGCAGCAGCTGTGGATGGCTTGCCTTGGCACATACATCTCACCTCTGCAGAGAACTGGACACGGTTGGAGACTTGGGGGTCCCATAGCTGATGCCTGGAATGCAACATGGTAGCTTTGGGCAAAGTATGCCACAAGACCCATGGGGTACCCATCTCCTGGCTGGCCCATAGCATTTATGATGTGGCTGGCTAGCCAGTGAGGGAACATGTAGTACCCCTGGCCCAGGTGCCACAGTGCATAGAGCAACACTGGGGTAACACCACTGTAAAATGGGTACCCGTCACAGTCTGTGTAAACATACCACATGTCACTGCCAAGGTCAGGCCCTGATGGACTTTGTGCCCCTGGGAGTTTATGGATCTGTGGGGGCACACAGAGTGGCTTTACCTACCAGAAAAGTGGACTGGAAGTTATACCTGAGGGTGGCCTTATGTACTTGCCACTGTTCTCCCCATGTTGCCCCAATGCCTGCATAACTGGGAGATGCTATGCTTTCAGTTTGTGTGAGTGCAATGAGCCTCCTGGCAGCTCTAACCCTTGGCAGTGACTATCCTGGAACAGGCGTCATAACTGTAGAAGCACAAGTTACTGCTCATGCAGAGCACACCTCTTGGGCTCTGAATTACACCCACGTGGCCCTCCTCTTGTTAACAGATGCCACTGATCAGATCAGAAAGGTGGTGTTGCAAAACTGGATGGCCTTAGACATTAGTAACTGCTGCCCAAGGAGGCATCTATGCCTTTTAAGAACACAAAACCTTTGTTCCTGACAATTGGCAAAATATAACAGCAGCCTTTCAAGGAGTCTCATGGGAGATTAAGGTGGTCGAAAGCCTCACTGACAATCCCCAGCAGAGATGGTGGGCATCCCTGGGCTCTGGGTATGCTGGGCCCTAAAAGTTATAAATAGCATAGCTGAGATCCTAGTAGTAAGCTGTTGCTCTCTGTATTGTTGTTATGGGTTATGGATTCAGGGCTCTTACTATGGGCACATGTCCCTACCCAAAAGATGCCCTCAGCCTAGGGCGTGGAGTGTAAAGGAAATAGCTGCACTTTAGTCAGGAGGAGGCCTAGGTGGCCTTCTGGTACAGCATGACTCAGCAGGGTTGGAGCACAGGTACACAATCCACACATTATGTAACCACGCCATATGAGACACATTAGGTAACCCCTCACATGAGCTCGTGCTTGGCTTGGTACCACTATTGTCTGTGAAAGGTATACTTACCCTGCTAACACTGTACACACAGCTCATGCCCAGGCTTGCTCCAAGAGAGAGTAAAGCCATGTCAAAACTGCCTATGATTCCTCTAGTGTTTTTCCAGCTACCTGCCACTTATCCACTCACTTCCCTTGGACCTCAGCTTGGGCTAGAACCTGACACTGGGTGTGACAGATGTATTATAAGGAATTGGCTCATGTGATTATGAACATTAGCAAGTCCAAAGATTTGCAGTGGGTAAGCTGGAATCCCAAGAGAGCTGGTATTTCAGTTGCAGTCTGAAGGAAGGAAAAAAACCAACCAGTGTTCCAGCTCGTGAAAGTCAGTCAGGAGGAAATTCCCTCTTACTCAGGAGAGGGTCTGCTTGTTTATTCTATTCAGGCTTTCACTGATTGGATGAGGCCCATGCACATTAGAGAGGACATTCTGCTTTACTCAGTCTACATATTCAAATGTTAAACTCATCCACAAACATCCTCATGGACATACCTAGAATAATGTTTGACCAGCTATCCAGACATCCCACGGCTCAGTCAAATTGACATATAATATTAAATATCCCAGCTAGCCTTCCCATTTGATAAGTGACTTCTGGTAACTAAGCTCTTCAGTCTAGTCAATGCCATGGCTACAATTTTTCTATTGCAAAGCCCTCTGTAAATATGATTCATGATTAGAATTGGTGTAGCAAACAGTCAGCATTAATATTGTAATTAGGAAGAGCTAATAGCCCAGGTTTTAGAGACATGCAAAAGTCTATGGCAATGGAGAGACAAGCAGAAGAGGTAGAATTCAGGACCCCAGAGAAAGAGGAAATTATTGCAGTATCATCAACCCTTCGAATAAGCCAAATTATACTAAGGAAAGAGAATCTTTTCGAGTTCTATAGCCACAATTACACTGACAGAGACAAGATTAAGGATTACAAATTCCTGTGGTATAGAATTGACTTGAAATATCCTCATCTGGTGAAGACCAAGACACAAGAAACTTGGCATCCTCTTACACCCTTTATTGAGCATTTGCTTAATGTAAAAAATTATGTTGTTGCTTTAAGGAGATTTGTAAGATATTAACACATCATCATTTTATTTATCAAGGAATTTCTTTTCTCTAATTCAATAGGACCAATAGCACTGGTATGCCCATATCAGTGGTTAAATACATTGAATATCACTGTATGTGGAAAAACACTAGTGGGGACATTATCTATTCATTTATAAGGTGTCATGCAAATAATACCCTATACCAGCCACACCAATAGGTTGTAACTCTTAGACACGCTTTTAAAGAGGATGGTATGCAATGATTCTCATTTTTATTATATCATGTGTCCTTAAAATGTATACAAGAAGTGACTGAAAGGCAAAGAACTTTGTGTCAGTGTGTGCACACGTGTGTCTGAGGAGGTATTCCTGTGAAACAAAAACATTAAAACTCTTAATAACATCTTGCCTTTTGAAAATGATCTTCAATGCATATTTCTAGAATGTGACTTATTTCTAAATTTTAATTTTTTTCCTTTTCTTCATAATTAATATTGTTAGCCTATTTAATTCATTAAGCATCTAATTAAGACTAAAAAGTCACTGCTTCAGCTCATCTGATAATCTCAATTAAGTCGAGTTTATAAGAACTGTGCTGTTAAATGCAGAGGCCAGCACTTTTATAGCTACTATTATACAATCTACTTATTTTTGTAAAAGATTCAGGGCAAAAGTCATTGAACTATCCAGGTGATTACACAAACACTGCTAAATAAATGTGCCCAGACATGTGATAGCTCAAAATGCTTATCAGCTAAGGACCAAAGTTTGAATTTTGACAAAAGCCAATAGAGTATCAATATGCAGTGTGTAAAAGGGCAGGTGTTCCAAAGTCTATATTAGGGAATGATGTGATTTGAATTTGTACCCCGCCCAAATCTCATGTCGAGATGTGATCCCCAGTGTTGGAGGTACAGCCTGGTGGGAGGTGATTGGATCATGGGTGTGGATGCATTTCTCATGAATAACCGGTTTATTATCATCCCCTTGGTGCTATTCTCATAATAGTGAGTGAGTTCTCATGTGAACTGGCTGTTTAAAAGTGTATGGCACCTTTTCTCTTTTGCTATGTGACATGAAAGTTTTTGTTTCACCTTCTGCCATGATCATAAGCTTCCAGAGACCTCTCCAGAAGCAGATGCCGCCATGCTTCCTGTATAGCCTGCAGAATTATGAACCAATTAAACCTCTTTTCTTTATGAATTTCCCAGTCTCAGTATTTCTTTACAGCAGTTCAGGAATAGCCTAATTCAGAGAGGAACAGAGAACCACTCCACCATCACACTCTTACTTCAGCAGATCAGTCTGTAAGGTATTTAATCTCTGCTGTTGAGGGGAGTATTCAAGGACTTTGAGTATTTTTATTTCAATAGAGAAAAGCTCCCCCAGCCATTATTCTGAATGACAAGCACATACTTCAAGCATAAGATCAAAGATGTACATATAATATAGTTATCAAAACAGTATATTCATTAAAACAGAGAAAAATTGAAAAGCTTGATGTAGTATGGAATCCTAACAAATTTTTAAAGCACCTGTTATTTGATGCCTTACTTGTTAATCTATAGATTCGCAGGTCAGGAGTTTTGGGTCAGCTGTGGTGGATATCAAGGGTACCCACATAGTGAAACATTCCAAAAATACAAGGGTGTGGTTTGAGAATGTAAATTCTAAAGTTTACTTTGCTATGTTTTTAGTCACAGTAGCTAATTGATTTAGATTGGTTAATAAACCTCAAATAACACTGTAGCACATTTTATGTTTGTCAAAAGAGATTATAAACACTGCACTACTCCCATGTAAATTTCTGTTGTCAAACAGTGACCCTTAGGGGGTGCTACTGAGTTCCATAAAAATGGTACAGGCAAATTTTATGCGACTGCATAAAAGCAAGTATAACATGCAATTTGTCAAATTATCTACTTTAAATCTGGTCTGTCCCCAAGCTTAAGTAGAGAGATTCTTTAAATGTACCAGAAATCCTCCCTGGGCTTTGGAATGAGGACAGGATTTCAGAAGGCACAAAGATGAGAAGAAATCATTATCAAATTGATAGGTGCTTTATTTCTAGACTAATATTGTACAGCTATGATGCACTCTAAACAAAGTGCACATGAGCTGGGAGTGGGTTGAGAGATGGGGAGACTCTATTTTGCAAATGCTGAAACATCACTCCAGGAACATTAACGTTTATGTGTCTTTCTCTCTACCTGCCAGTCCCTCTTGATTTTTGTCTTATTTTTAAAGTTCTTTTCCTACTTGTGATACCACCCATTTTTAACCACTGAATCTTACACCCATCGTCCTTTCTCTGTATTCACATACCACTCTAGTTCTGTGTTCCTCCATACTTAAAATCTCCCTGGAGAGACACAAAGGGAGCCCATTATCCCCTTTTTTCCAGACACATTTTGGCAAAGAAGTGTTCTCCACTTGCATGGTCCTGGCAGTGCCCCTTTACCGTTCGCATAGCTGGAGGAAGCACACAGAAGCCGGAGACGAACAATAGAGTCCTGACCCTAACCTCATTATGCACCGCACTTGAAGCTGCATTAGCAAAAACAGATGGTCTGGCTGCAAAGCCACAGATGCCAATCAGATACACTGTCGGCAAACATGTTCTCTAATCAGGCCCTTTCAAATGGCATCTGCTTCTCCCTCCCTGTAGGTATACATAATAATTCGAAACCTTCTGTACATTTCCTGTTGCACTCGGGCTCTAACAACCTGTTCACAGAACAAAGTTGCCAGTCTAAGATGGGCCGGCTCACTCAGGCTGAGACAGAAAGGCAAACAGCAGGGCTTTTTAGCCCAGAGTCTTGTGAAGGGGGAGCGCATGAATATTTGGCCTCTTCCTGTGCGGAGGAGCTGGAGTCTGAGAGGAGACAGAATGAAATGAAAATGGACAGTGTCAATAATTTGTGTAATATAGTTGTTGTGTCAGCATCCACTTTTAGGCTTGATATAAGTTATTTGAAACCCAGTAGTACCTTGTCACCTTTGGCCTAGTTAAAACTTCCTCTCCCTAAATAGTTGTTTTTTGTTTTTTGTTTGTGTGTTTTTGTTTTGATACGCAGTTACTCTGTAGCCCAGGTTGCAGTGCAGTGGCACAGTCTCAGCTCACTGCCACTTCTGCCTCCCAGGTTCAAGCGATTCTCCTGCCTCAGCCTCCTGAGTAGCCAGGTTTACAGGCATGTGCCACCATGCCTGGCTAACCTCTTTTGTTTTAGTAGAGATGGGGTTTCACCATGTTGGCCAGACGAGTCTCAAACTCCTGATCTCAGGTGATCTGCCTACCTCGGCCTCCCAAAGTGCTGGGATCAGAGTCATGAGCCACCCCAACCAGCCAGTTGTTTTCAATATAAGCCCATTTGTTCCTCATCCCACCAACCCAAACCAAGCACACCCAACAGCTGCTGGCCAGGATCAAATCTAATGGTTAACACCTGAGCCACTTCCACATGTTTCTGTATTTTTGTAAAACTAGCCAATCCCAACTATCCCGCCCCCTCCTTCTCCAGCAAAGCCTAAAGGATAATGCCCTTGGGCCTTAATATAGCGTGCTCCCACAAGTCCTCTCACTCTCTCTGGCTCCCAAACTGCTGTTTGAGCCCCTGCTGATTCCGGACTTCTCAGCTTCTTATCAGCACCTCTAACCTCTCTGGAACCTGTAAGTAAGATACATTTTCTTTCTATTTCATGTGCCTTGGCTTCACTTCCTCGGTGCGTCTCACTTGACTGACATGCTTAGTGTTTTTCCTGGCCAGGACTCTGCTAGAGAGTGGTTACCTTGGCTTATGGCAACTCCCAACAGAGAGGCCTCAAGACTAAATTAGAAAGAGACCTTAATGATAAAAATTACAACAGACACCTACAGAGATTATTGCGTCTGGTGTCATAGAGGCTGGCCCACCAGCTTACAGGAAGGAAATAACACTGCTAGACTGAAAGATAATGTAAGAGAATATATCCATTCATGTGCTATTTAAGAACAGCAAAACGAAGCTCCAGTTACAGAAAGCAGGATGGTCATTGCTTGTGCGGCATGAGGGTTACTGGAAGGGGATATGAAGAGCTCTCTGGGGTGACGAGAATGTTCTGTATCTTGATTGAGTTGTGCTCATTTGGATATATACAACTGTAAGAACTCACCAAATTAAACACTTAAGACCAATGCTTTTCAATGTATACAAATTTTACCTTAGAAAAATGGGCAATATTGTCAGTGTTTTAAAAGAATCTGACCCCTTCCCATTTATACCTAGCACAGTGTCTGACACATAGTACATACCTGATAAATATTTATTGACAAAAAAATAAAAGAGAAAAGAAGAGATACGGAAAGAAAAGTTTGGAAAGCCATGTCTTTGCCTTTGCCTGTTTCAGGTAGAGAGATATGCTCTATGTTGAACCTCACCCCAGCTCCCATCTTTATTTCATGACAGCTGCATAAAGCGCATGATTGGCACAAGCACTACCAGATATTAGACATATTATTAAATAACCATAATTTTAAGAATGTGTTATAGACAGATGCCAGGATAACAAAGTACACACCATGCTTTTATATCATATTGGAAATAACACATCTCTTCCAGACATATTTCTTTTCTATTCTGAATTGACAAATAATAATTACATATTTAGGGGGTACAATATATATGTTCACAATGTGGAATAATTCAGACTGATTAAAATGTTGTCACCTTACATACTTATTTCTTTTTGTGGTAAAAAGAAACATTTAAAAGCTACTCTTCTAGCAATTTTGAAATATACAAAGTCATATTTCGTTAGCCAGAGAAAGTCACATGCTCAAGACTGATATGAATGATGGCACTTGACTGATACAGTTTATCACAATATGAATCTTTCAGTGTAAATGTTTATAAAGAACTTATAATAATACTAGAAATGTCTTATAGTGTTAGAAAAAAGATGAAAACTATGCTTATATATTATGTAAATACAAATTCATCTTTTAAAAGACTCAGAAAATATATATAAGCCAAATGTTCATGCAAGCATCATGGTTACATCTAGAGAAATTATAATAAATTTTTTCAGATATTTTTTCAAAAGTTTAAAGCTAAATTTAGGAAGAATTGAGCTTCAATGAATTTCACGTTTAAAGTTTATAATCTGATAAATTTTGACATAGGTGTACTTGATGTAACCATCAACATAATCAAAGTAATGAACACACACAGTGCATCCCACCTCCATCGAAGGGCAACCAGAGTGTATGCTTTATGTAATAATAGATTGCTTTGCATTTTGTAGAATATTATATAAACAGAATCATACGAGCTAAATATGTATCCCTCTTTAGTCTGGCTTTTTTCAATCAGTATGATTTTTTTTTATTATACTTTAAGTTCTGGGGTACATGTGCAGGTCATGAAGGATTGTTACGTAGGTATACACATGCCATGGTGGTTTGCTGCCTCCATCTTCCGGTCACCTACATTAGGTATTTCTCCTAATGTTATCCCTCCCCAATCTCCGCACCCCCTGCTATCCCACCCCTAGACTCCCACTCCCCAACAGACCCCAGTGTGTGCTGTCCCCCTCCCTATGTCCATGTGTTCTCATTGTTCAACACCCCCCTATGAATGAGAACATGCAGTGTTTGGTTTTCTGTTCTTGTGTCAGTTTGCTGAGAATGATGGTTTCCAGATTCATCCGTATCTACAAAGGACACGAACTCATCGTTTTTTATGACTACATGGTATTCCATGGTGTATATGTGCCACATTTTCCTTGTCCAGTCTATCATTGATGGGCATTTGGGTTGGTTCCAGGTCTTTGCTATTGTGAACAGTGCCGAAATGAACATACGTGCGCATGTGTCTTTATAATAGAACAATTTATAATCCTTTGGGTATATACCCAGTAATGGGATTGCTGGGTCAAATAGTATTTCTATTTCTAGGTCCTTGAGGAATTGCCACACTGTCTTCCACAATGGTTGAAGTAATTTACACTCCCACCAACAGTATAAAAGTGTTCCTATTTCTCCACATCTTCTCCAGCATCTGTTCTCTCCAGATTTTTTAATGATGGCCACTCTAACTGGCATGAGATGGTATCTCAATGTGATTTTGATTTGCATTTCTCTAATGTCCAGTGATGATGAGCATTTTTTCATGTTTTTTGGCTGCATAAATGTCTTCTTTTGAAAAGTGTCTGTTCATATACTTTGCCCACTTTTTGATGGGGTTACTTTTTTCTTGTAAATTTGTTTTAGTTCTTTGTACATTCTGGATGTTAGCCCTTTGTCAGATGGGTAGATTGCAAAAGTCTTTTCCCATTCTGTTGGTTTCCAGTTCACTCTAATGACTGTTTCTTTTACTATACAGAAGCTCTTAAGTTTAATTAGATTCCATTTGTCTATTTTGGCTTTTGTTGCCATTGCTTTTGGTGTTTTAGTCTTGAAGTCCTTGCCTATGCCTATGTCCTGAATGGTATTGCCTAGGTTTTCTTCTAGGGTTTTTATGGTGTTAGATCTTATGCTTAAATCTTTAATCCATCTGGAGTTAATTTTTGTATAAAATATAAGGAAGCGGTCCAGTTTCAGCTTTCTGCACATGGCTAGCCAGTTTTCCCAATGCCATTTATTAAACAGAGAATCTTTTTATCTGATAAAGGGCTAGTATCCAGAATCTACAAAGAACTAAAACAAATTTGCAAGGAAAAAACAACCCCATCAAAAAGTGGGCAAAAGATAGGAACAGACACTTTTCAAAAGAAGATATTTATGCAGCCAACAAACATATGAAAAAATACTCATCATCACTGGCCATTAGAGAAATGCAAATCAAAACCACATTGAGATGTCATCTCATGCCAGTGAGAATGGCCATCATTAAAAAATCTGGAGACAACAGATGCTGGAGAGGATGTGGAGAGATAGAAACACTTTTACACTGTTGGTGGGAGTGTAAATTAGTTCAACCATTGTGGAAGACAGTGTGGCAATTCCTCAAAGACCTAGAAATATAAATGCCATTTGACCCAGCAATCCCATTACTGGGTGTATACCCAAAGGATTATAAATTGTTCTATTATAAAGACACATGCACACGTATGTTCATTGCAGCACTATTTACAATAGCAAAGAGTTGGAACCAACCCAAATGCCAATCAAAGATAGACTGGATAAAGAAAATGTGGCACATATACACCATGGAATACTATGCAGCCATAAAAAAAGGATGAGTTCATGTCCTTTGCAGAGACATGGATGGATCTGGAAACCATCATTCTCAGCAAACTGACACAAGAACAGAAAACCAAACACCGCATGTTCTCACTCATAAGTGAGTGTTGAACAATGGGAACACATGGACACAGAGAGGGGAACAGCACACGCTGGGGTCTGTTGTGGTGTGGGGAGCTGGCGGAGGGATAGCAGGGGGTGCGGAGATTGGGGAGGGATGACATTAGGAGAAATATCTAATGTAGATGACAGGGAAGATGGAGGCAGCAAACCACCATGGCATGTGTATACCTATGTAACAATCCTGCATGATCTGCACATGTACCCCAGAACTTAAAGTAAAAATAAAAGAAAAACTGAGGTACATAGAGGATCAGTAACTTGTACAAAGTGACAAGCTGATAAGGGACGAAGCTGGGATTTGAATCCAGATTGTCTATCTGGAGAGTGGGTCTACCACTGAAACCTGTAAAATGCTATTCAAATTAGACATCATTGTTTCCACAAACTAGCATGCAGAGAATGGATGGATGTTAAAAGACTAAGAACTAACTAGCACAAGCTCGCATGGGCATATGAGGAAGCGCTCACATCCTGAGGAGGTGCTATACACATTTGCACATTTCCTAGTAGATAAGAGAAGTGATGACATTTCAAGAGCACTTTCCTTGTATAAAGACATCTTTGGCAAAGCAATCTCAAGTACCTTAGTATTTGCCACACAGGCTCTTTTCTCAAATAGTTTTTCTGCTGTGGAAACAGTGCTTTAAAGCTACTATTTAATATCCACTTTCAAAGTAGGAAGAACACGAGCACTTTCACTGATGTGTTCTTCAGTAGTTTTCAGGCTCCTTGTCTACAGTAGGTGCTCGGAAAATCAATTTGTTGTGAGACTAAGAAGGCAATTCTTTAAAACTTAGGAAGGCATTAGCAGTATAGATCATCTGAAACAAAGCCTTGGTAAGTTTATCACCAGTCAAGACACTCAGGACTTTTGTATAAGTGGGTTACAAAGCAAAGCAAAAGATTCTGGGTAAAACTGTACTGGTGAATCCACATACACCTCATCTGAGTCCTTCTATATTCAACCATAACTTTAAATTTTGGTTGGATTATGTGTAAGCAATTGAAAAAGCATTCTGGGGACTTATAACTTTCCTATGTTTACAAGGTAATATGCATTTTATGAGGAAGATGAAATATTTGCAAGTGTTAGATAAGATTATTAGGAATATCTGTGTGTAGCATTTTTGTAAGTAAAATTTTACTCAGGGTAAGCTTTAGGTTTAATCAGACCAAGAAGAATTTTGTTGTTTTCCCAAAATACACACACACACACACACACACACGCACACACACACACCTACTATATGTGACACAAGTGTCAGGGGAGGGGTGGATAGTATTGGGTGGTGAAGGCTTGATTGATTTTCTGATATACGTGTCAGTGAGAAGACTCATTCTTCTTTCCTGTCACATTGTTTGAAACAAAATATTTCTCCCCCAAATATATGACTCCAATAACCTTGGTGGCAGCTTTGCCCGTTCTGATGGAACAAGAGGTTGGAAACACTTGATGCTACAGATTTGCTTGTCATCTCTGCCATCCAGTCATGCTGGCTCCGTTACTGGGCTGCAGAAATCTGTCATTTACTAATCTGCTTGGAATGTCAAGGAAAGCAGAGCTGAAGTTTGACGGGTGAATATCCTGTCCTGAATACTCTCTGCTGGGCTCTGAAGAATGCTGAAAGAGCTGGCAGCTGAGTGGAGTTTTGATTAACTGTACTGGTTGTACCCACTCAAGCGTCAGAGAGATTGGGTATTGTCAGTCAGCTGTCTCCTGAGTGCTGAATTCTCATTTAAGCTTTTGTATTTAACGGGAAACTCAGAGTTCTCTCACTCTGGAGTTTAAATGAACCTCAAATCAGATGTTATTTACAGTTTTAGAAAGGCTATGCAATATTTTCTGTCTCTGTAAGTAGCTCAGAAACGGAATTGCCTTTAATGATTATAACTTCTTATTCTCAAATTTGCATTAATGCGTGTTCCCTAACAAGATAAAAACATTTCTCCACCAAGCACATCCATATGAAGGGTATGCTCATGCATACTAGTGTTCCCAGGTACAAAGCTGCTTCATTTCAGCTGCCATGACTTCACTTTCATTGTTTTAAGGGCAATTTGAATGCATGGGATTCATTGGAATACAGATGTATTCTCCTCATCTTTCAAAACAATCAGCAGTTAGATTACAACAGGCTTTGATGAATGCAGGGCTTGCATTAGAATGCAAGCCAAACTGTTTAGCAACAAACATAGCCCCCCATTTAATGTCCTGTAAATTAACATTTTCTTTAAGAGCCAAATCAAATATTGTATTCTGGCACTGCAGAACACAGCCATCTAACAGTCCACAGGTACTACTGTTTTTCTCTAGAAGGACTGTGCTGGTTTAACATACAAAGACTTTTGGTTAGGAGATTCTGGATTTTTAGCAAGGTCTTTAAAGATTTGCAGTTTTGCTAGTTTTTTACATAAGCTGGAATTTAATGTCAATACCACTTAATAGCATCAACTCTACATCTGGGCAGAACAATTTCTGTAGGAAAGACATGCTAACAGAATACCAAAATCTGAACTTAGGTAAGAGCAAAGCAATATGTTTAACCTGGTGTGGGGTGGGGTGTGTGTGTGTGTGTGTGTGTGTGTGTGTGTGTGTGTGTGTGTGTGTTTTCCTGTTTTGAACATGTCTCTATTTAAATTTCTGGCTTAAATGTTTTGCCATCCTCTTACTGTAAAATAACTGGACTTTCCTGATACCCTTGAAAGCCCACACCACCCCATTTTAACATAAAGCGTCCCTATTTGCACAATGGCCGACATAAGAAGCCAAATAAATATCATAAGCATCTAGAAGGGATCACTCAGTGTCCACTCAGGAAAAAAAGAAGTCACATTCATTGCTGTAATAAAAATAACTTAATAAAAAGAATGGATTAAACAGTATTGGAGAACTGAAACAGTTAAAAAAAAAAAAAACCTGAGAGAACAGAAACCGTGACTGTCAAAGGCAGCTACCATTTCATAGGGCCGGGGAACTAAGAGAAGAGGTTGGCTTTATTTGAGCCTATTAGTTTGAGCCAGGGCCAGCTTCATGCATGTGCAACCTATGCAATCACACAGCACCCTGGGCTCAGAAGGGTCTGGCTTGTGTTCTGCTGACACCATCTTATTAACAATTTTTGAACAAGGGATCCTCATTTTTATTTCACACTGGGCTCTATAAGTTATGGAACTGGTCCTGGTTTGAATCATAGGAAATTTCTGTTTTTAGTTAAAAATGTTCAAATATCAGCAATGTTCTATGGTAGATAGTAAAAGCTTATAGAGGAGTTGTGTGGAACTGAAGTTCAAAATGCTAGAAGAAAGGTGCTGGCTAGCTAGTGCCGTAGGGTCCTTGAGATTGATTCCAGGAGTATCAATAAAAGGGAGATCTAAAATCAACTGTCGCTGCCAGAAAACAGAAGCATTGATAGGCTGACACTGACAACAGGAAGCAACAGGAACACATGTGTCTCTTCCTTATGTCTCCCTCGGTGTCCTTTTATTAGTAAAACTAAGCAGAGACCTTCCTGGAAAAGGAGAAAAGGGGGTTTTCAGAAGCTCAGGCCCAGCTTCAGTAAGCAAAGAATACAGGATGGGCTTAAAACCTGCTACAGACCAAATGTTCATGTTCCTCAACTGACAAAATTTGTTTTTAAAATCCTACCACCCAAGATGATGAGGTTAAGAGGTGGGACATTTGGCAGGTGAGTAGTCATTGGGGTGGGGCCCTTATAAATGGAACTAGAAATTTTTTAAAAAAAATTCAACTCTCTCTCATAAAAGAGACCCTAGAGAGCTTCCTTACCCTTTCCGCCACGTTGAGGACACAGCAAGAAGATGGTGCTCTACGAATCAGGAAATGGGCACTCGTTATACACCAAATCCGTAGGCATCTTTATCCTGTACTTTTCAGCCTCAGAACAGTGAGAAACTTATTTACAAGCCATCCAGTCTGTGGTATTTTTGTTATAGCAGCACAAATGAACTAAGACAGTCTGGAGACAATAGCTTAAAAATGAACACAAGGGACACTAAGCCAGGAAGGGTAAGTGGTTCCTGTGATATCAGAATTAAAAGAATAAATATAACTATAATTAAAATGTTAAACCTTTAAGGTGATATAAATAGAGTACATAAAATTGTTTCTGTGAAGTTTTAAAATATTTTGAATATTAAAAAATCAAGTGCTGGGGGAATGGTCATAGCTGAAAACTGCCTTATTATTCTGGAAGACAGAAGAAATATACCATAAGAGCATAAATATAAAATAATAGAAAGTATAGGTAAAAAGGGCTATAAAGGATAGATTCAGAAAGTCGATATGGAAAACTAAGTTTTAAGCTACAAAAACACATCACATACAAGTTTTATTTGAAGAATAAATACAAGAAAACTTATAGCACAGTTACTCACACCTATAATCCCAGCACTTTGGGAGGCCAAGGCAGGAGGATCATTTGAACCCAGGAGTTTGAGACCAGCCTGGGCAACATAATGAGACTCTGTTTCTCCAAAAAAAAAAAAAAAGCCAGACGTGGTGGTGTGTGCCTATTGTCCTCGCTACTCGGAAGGCTAAGGCAAGAGGATCACTTGAGTTCAGGAGTTCGAGGCTGCAGTGAGGTATGATCACATACGACTGTACTCCAGACTGAGCAACAGAGTGGGACCATTTCAAGGGAAAAAAACTTCTGGAACTAAAAAGAATTGAGATTTTAGGCTCACAAATTATAGGCAAAATTAATGAAAGAGGACACATACCTAGATATGCTAGTGAAATTCCTGAACTCCAAAGATAAAAGGCATAGTTTATAAGTTTCCAAAGAGAACTGACTACTTACAAAGGTAAGAGGATTCAAATAACACCAAAATTCTCTTCTGCAACACAGGAAACTACAGTGCATTGAACATGTAGACTTTAGACAGCTGAGGACAGAGATAAGCATTAAAATAAGAAACAGAAAAGGCAAATTTTTCTTGTTTATGTGACTGCATATGTAACAAAATTCAAGCAGTTTATCTGAAAATCTCTTAGAGGCGATATGTTAAAGGGAGATAGGAACCATCATGAAAGAGCTTCCAATGGCCAAAACAGAACAATTCAAGCAACAAAATAAGTAGCATAGCATTGTATTATAATCAAGTCTTAAATATCCATGAGTATATATGTAAGGAAATGATTAATTGAATAAATCACTACAATCAATAAATAGAAGAGGATGACATTCCTTATAGAACAATTCCAAAAATGATGCGTAGATATTCTCTCTGTTAAGAGTTGAAGCTTCATTATTCTTTTCTCACTTTGAGTGTGAACTGGACTTAGTGACTTCCTTCTGAATAATAGGGTATAGAAAGAAGAAAAAAAGTCACTGTACAATGGAGAAACCTGACAAACACTACCTTGGCCAGATGATCAAGGTTAACATCAGTAGTAAATCCTGTTAATGACATGCACCTCCTGATATAAGGCAGTTAAAAAAGCACCAACCACAGCCTCATCATGAGGAAAACACTGAACAAACAGAAACTGAAGAATGTTTTACAAAATAACCATAGATTCCTCAAAACAATGAAAGATTGAGAAACTATCATAGACCAGAGAAGATTAAGAAAACAGGGACACTAAATGTATTTTCTTGGATTCCATCCTAAAACAGAAAAAGACATTAGTGGAAAAACTAGTGTATGCTACAAGAAGTCTGTACTTTAGTTAATAGTAATGTACAAGTGTTAGTTTCTGAGTTATAATAAATATGTAAGATTCACAATAAGAGAAACTGGATGTGGGGTATATTTTCTATAAATCTAAAATTACTCCAAAATAGTTTATTTTTAGGAAATCTGTAGAACTAATACTTTTTTAAAACTATGATTGCTGGATATGAGGGCAAGTAGAGCATATAAAACCAAGAATTTTTATTAATATTAGCAATAAAATAATCAAAAAAATCAAAAGTATACATATACTGATAAGAACTACAAAATATCCAAGAAAAATTATGAAACCTCTAAAACTGGAAGCACCTGAGTATTTGAGGCATCATGGCATGTTCTTGATTAAGATTTAACATAAAAAATGATCAATCCTTTCCAATTAGTATATAAATTTAATTCCAAAAGGGCATTTTATATAATGATACAAAATGATGATAAAGCTTAGATTTGATAAGCCATATGGAAGAATTGACAGTTTTGAAAAACCAGAAAAGTCAAAGGGGATTTATCCTGACAAATATTAAAACTTGTAACTTCCAGTAATGAAAACAATATGACCCAGAAATAGATAAAAATAGATCAGTGGAACAGATCAGAATGTCCAAAAGCAGATCTAAGTAACTTATTGGATAAAAAGATGAAATTTAAGTTAAATAGATAATTATTTATTCAATCAAAAAATTGCCTAATGAGTCAATTCAAAAAATATTTGTAGAGTGCACACTAAGTGCCAGGTCCTATAATACAATAGAGAACAAGACAGGCTAAGTCTGTCCTCAGGGAATGTTCATTTTAGTAGATGAGAAAGATAATAAATATACAAAGACAGTCACACATTGCTTATCTGTGGGAATATGTTCTGAGAAATGTATCATTAGGTGATTTATCATTGTGCGAGCATCATAGTGTATTTACACAAACCTGAATGGCCTAGCCTACTACACACCTAGGCTATGTGGTATAGTCTGTTACTCCTAGACTACAAATCCATATGGTATGTGACTACTCAATAGTGTAGGCAATTATAACACAGTGATAAGTATTTGTATATCTAAACATAGAAAAAATATAGTAAAAATATGCTATGAAAGATGGAAGAAAATGATATATCTGTATAGGACACTTGTGAATAAAGCTTGCAGTACTAGACGTTGCTCTGGGTAAGTCAGTAGGAATCAAAAGTAAATGTGAAGGCCTGAGACATTACTCTAAGCTTTATAAACATTGTACATTTCAGCTATAGTAAATTTATTTTTGGAAATTCTTCAATAATTAGCTTACTGTAAATTTCTACTCTCTACTTTTTAATGTTTTTAACTTTTGGCCCTTGTAATAACAATTAGCTTAAAACACATTTTACAAGTATACAAAAATGTTTTTGTATTCTTATTGTATAAGCCTTTATCTTTTTTAAAAAAATTATTTTTTACTTTTTATACTTTTTTGTTTAAAAACTAAAACATAAACTTACATATTAACCTAGGACTACATGGACAAAGAAGATCAATATTGCTGTCTTCTACCTCCACATCTTATGCTTTGGAAGAGGGGGACTGGTGAAATAGGGAAAGCAGGATCAAATTTTATTAAGAATTTGAAGTTTGATTTAAGGCAGTTCTTTCAATGCAAGAACTACTAGATTAGGTGTGAGTAAGGATCATGACATAATAGTTTAGGATTTGTGGAAATAGCAAGATGAGGATTTTGAGGCAAGAAGTGTGAAGAGTCAGGTTAATGTTTACTGTTGAGTTAATGAGTCTTTGGGGAAATTCTTGTAATTCATAAAGTTATTTGCTGGGCAAGAGTCACCTGATAAAACTATGTTAATGAAGACAATAGGGCATTAAAGTCGTGTTAACATAGTAAGCTGTAGGGGATGGATGGTTTTGGTTTTCAGTGGTCAAGATACATTGAGGCTGGGTAGGCGCTCAGCAGTATGAAGTAAATGACATTGATGGGAGGAGTTTCAGTGGAGTTATGGGCAGGAAGCCAACTGGAGTGGATTCTAGAGAGAATGGGGTAAAGAGGTGTTGGCTGTGAAAACAGACAATTATTTCTAGGAGTTTTCCTCTAAAGAAATGATAGCTTGAGGGGGATTTGCAGTCCAAGTGGATTGTTTTGTTTTAATATGGGAGATATTATAGCATATTTATCAGCTAGTAGAAATAATCCATTACAGAAGAAAAAATGAATAATGACAAAAATTTCCAAGAAAAAATTCCTTGAGTAGGCAAGAAGGAATAGAATTAAGACACAGTTAAAGTTTAGGAATAGATTAACTATTAAATAGATTTTCTGGGCACAATTGTCTATTCACTGGAAAACTTCAAAATGACACATCTATTCTTTATCTTATTCAAAAATTGACTTAAAAATCTGTGCAAAAAAACTAAAATACTGCATACTTTTTCTGTTAATATAACTTTGGGGGTTGTCTTAGTTCATTTTCTGTTGCTATACCAGAATAGCAGAGACTAGGTATTTTATAAAGAAAATCAGTTTATTTAGCTTATGGTTCTGGAGGTTGCAAAGTCCAAGAGCAATGTGCTGACATCTGCTCAGCTTCCAGTGAGGGCCTTTCTGCTGCTTCAGAACATATCAGTATATAAAGTGGCAAGAGGGCAAAAGCCTGCATTATCAACTCAGATTCTTCTCCCTCTTTTTATAAAGCCACCAGTCCCATCACAAGGACTCCATCCTGACATCCTTATCTTACCCTAATTACCACCCAAAGGTCCCACTTCTGATCAACATGAATCTGGGGACTATGTTTCCAGCACATAAAATCTGGGACACATTCAAAGCTTAGCATGGGATGAGGTAGAGAGAGAGAGTAATTTTTAAGCAAGAAAGGAAACACAAAGGGCATTTAAAAAATGATAGATTTTTACCTCAAAAAGTAAAATTTTTCATATGGCAAAAGAAAGTTTGGCTAAGCAAAGCCAAAATCAAAAGATAGATTGGAGAAAACACCTTTGGAAAACGTGGCAAACAAAAGGTTCATAGCATGACTATACCAGAAAATCCTTCATATTAGTAAAGGTACACAAGAAAATCTAGTGAAACCTGACTAAATATTATAAAAGAAAACGTACAAAAGAGAAAATACAAATGCCTAATAAATGTATGAAAACATATCTAATCTCACTAAAGTTCTTTTAATGCAAATTAAAACAAGAATGACTCATTGTTATTGGCCTATTCGCAACAGTTAAAAAGATTGATTACATCCAGTACTGTTTAGGGTTTAAGAAAATGGACTGTTTCATTTACTATCGGTATTAGAGTGAATTGCTCTTTTCATTTTGTAACTCAATCTAGGAGCCTCTATTAAAATTAAATAGGTACACACAATTTGATTCAACAATTTGAGTTATACTTATCTACAGGCAAAAACATTTACCTACAGTAGTGTTTTATTGGAGCACTGTTAATAGCAAAATGGAAAAACAAATGTGAATGCAATTAACGTAAACATGCTAAAATAAATTGCACCAGATGCAGAATACAGAATATTGTTTGGCAACTACATAAAAGAATGCACTAGTTTTGCATGTAATGACCTGTGAAATGTCCATGATACATCTTTAACCGCTTTATTGATATGTAATTCACATAACATAAAATCCACTCCTTTAAAGTATATAGTTCAGCGGTTTTTAGTATATTCACAGATTTGTGCGCTGCTCTCAGAATGTTTTCATCACCCCAAGAACAAGCCCTGTATTCATTAGCTTTTCTCAGTCTTCCAGCACCACCAAGCCCCAGGCAACCATGAGTCTACTTTCTGTCTCTCATGTGTCTTAGTCCATTCTACTATAACAAAATACCTTAGACTGGTGGCTTATAAACAACAGGAATTTATTTCTCATGGCTTTTTAGGACAGGAAATCTGAGATCAAGATATTGGCAAATTTGATGTATGGTGAGGGTCCACTTCCTAGTTCATAAATGGTCTTTGCCTTGCATCCTGTCCTGGTAGAAGAGGCAACGTAGCTCTCTGGGGCCTCTCTTATAGAGGCTCTAATTCTATTCATGAGGGCTCTAATCATCTCTCCAAATCACCATGTCAAATTGGGGATTCGATTTCAACATCTGAATTCTGGAGAATGCAAACACCCAGTCTACAACATGTGAATTTGCTAATTCTGGGCATCTTATATATATGGAATTATATGTATTCTTCTGTGACTGGCTTCTTTTACTTCACAGAATGTCTTCAAGGTTCACTAATGTAGCATGTTTCCGTACTTGGTTCCTTTATATTGACAAATAATATTTCATTGTATGCATAGTCTACATTTTAAAAAATCCATTCATTAGCTGATGGGATATTAAGTTGTTAATTCTTTTTGGCAATTATAAATAGTGCTGCCACGAACATTTGTGTATAAATTTGTATGTGGACATTTGTTTTCATTTTTCTTGGGTATATACTAGGAGTAGAGTAACTGAGTCATATCACAACTCTATTTTCACATAGTAAAGAACTGTCACACTGATTTCCAAAGTGGATTCATCATGATACCTTTTTTAAAGGAATTAAGCAAGCTACTGTATAAGTAATCAAACCCTATTTTTGTTTAAATATTTTTAAAACCACATGTGCATGTGGGTTTATGCATGTATCTATCAATCTACCAAAGCTTGGGAAAGCATAGATTATTCTACCATATTGTTCATATAAATTATATCAAGGGATGAGATATATATCTGGTTTGAATTTTTACAATCGACATATATTACTGTTAAATAAAGTATATGGGAGGCCACTGTTTTGGACTGGCCTTCTGCACTAGGTCTCAGAAGACCAGACCAAACCAGAAGCCTTGCACTAAGGGCTACATGAACATAACCAAACTTTGAAACAGGCTGGTTTCAAAACAAAAATAGACAATTTCTAGTTAATCCATCAGCAAAAGAAAAAGATTCCATTTTAGCCTTGTAAGAAAAGTAACTTTGAAATAACCAATTCATTTTTTGTTCTGTTTCTGCTTTTTTTCCCAGCCTTTTCCTCCCTATAAAGCCAGCCTCTTCTGCGAAACTCAACAAAACATTTATTCTATTTTATAGAACACGTTGCCTGATTCTAGAACCACAACAAAAGCCAATTTAATCTTTACATTTGTTATAATCTTGTCTTCTGACATTATTTCTACAATGAAATAGAAACCTCATCTTTTTGAGGGAGAAAAACATCTTTAAAAATTACCTAAATACAGATTGATGAAAGTCATATCGTTGTAATCTAAGAGTTTTGTGTATAGGGTATGCATGTGTGTAGTTTTGTTATAGGCTTCTACCATCTTATAGCAGATAGGTGATAGGGTTTGGCTCTGTGTCTCCACCCAAATCTCCTTTTGGATTGTAATCTTCAGTGTTGTAGGAGGGACCTGGTGGGAGGTGATGGAATCATGGGGGTGAACCCCCGCCCCTTGCTGTTCTCATGATAGAGTTCTCACAAGATCTGGTTGCTTGAAAGTGTATAGAACCTCTGTGCTTTCTCTCTTTTTCTCTCCCCATCTCTCCCTCTCTCCCTCCTGCTCTGGCCATGCAAGATGTGTCTGCTTCCTCTTCACCTTCCACCATGACTGTAACTTCCCTGAGACCTCTCCAGAAGCAGAAGCCTGAACAGCCTGCAGAACCATGAGCCAGTTAAACCTCTTTTCTTCATAAATTACCCAGTCTTCGGTATGTCTTTATAGAAGTGTGAGAGTGAACTAATACAATAGGTTTATGTTAGATTGTATTAGGTAGTGATATGGTTTGGATCTGTGTCCCCACCCAAATCTCATGTTGAATTTTAATCCTTATTGTTAGAGATAGAGCCTAATAGGAGGTAATTCAGTTATGAGGGCAGAGTTCTCATGAATGATTCAGCACCATCCCCTCAGTGCTGTTCTTGTGATAGTGAGTAAGTGAGTTATCACGAGATCTGGTTGTCTTAAAAGTGTGTAGCGTAGCACCTCCTCCCTCTTTCTCTTGGTCCTGGTCCTGCCTTGTAAGATGCCTGCTCCCACTTTACCTTCTGCCATGAGTAAAAGGACCCTGAGGCCTCCCCAGAAGCTGAGTAGATGCCTCTATGCTTCCTGTAAACCTGTGGAACCATGAGCCAATGAAACCTCTTTTCTATATAAATTACCCAGTCTCAGGTATTTCTTTACAGCAATGTGAGAGCGAACTAATACAGGCAGAAACTGCTTAAATTGATTATGGGTTCAATCAGCATTGGCCTGTGAAACACCTGTTGCATCCTATGTCAGACGTGTGTACCACCTCTGATCTATTTGGCCCTGCTTGACCCTGGAGCTCTGGTCTCTTGTCCCATACTCTCAGATTCTGCTACAGGAACCAACTCTGAATAGGCTCCAACTCATTTTAAATGGCACATTGGTTAGCAATTTGCAATGAGCAGTTCCCCACACATTGAGATATCTCTGTTGGACCCAAAGGTGAAGCTCTCCAGGACCTGTTCAGTTCTTGCAAATAGGAAACCAGGAGTATGAAGTGGTTTACATTTTATAAGGTATAAATTTAAAATTAATTGGCCAATGGAAGACAGGAGCCAGCAGATAAATCTTCTTCTTTACTTCTCCCCAGGGTGGACTATCCTGTGATGTAGCAATTCAAATGGCCTCTTAGATGATGCTTTCCCAAAATGAAGTAACTAATTGATCACTGTTCTCTCTCCTTCCCTGCTTCCCTGGAAAGTAGGTATGAATACTCTTTTGCCTCAGGCTCAACTTTCTGGGAATCTCCAGGCTAAATTCTTTCCTTCTTTCTTGTGTTTTTGTCAGAAACTATTCCTAAAACAAATACATCTCAGGATTCTGCTGGTTGGTGGGGTGGTCCAGCCATGAGGACACATTCAGCTGGTAGTTAAAGTGGATCCAACTAAGACACGTGCTGTATAACAATGTTTTGGTCAAGTATGAACCATGTTTACAATGATGGTCCCATAAGAGATTATTATACTGTATTTTTATGGTACCTTTTCTATGTTTAGATATGGTTAGACTCAAATATACTTTTCATTGTGTTCCAGTTGCCTATAGTGTTCAGTACAGTAACATAGTATACAGGTTTGTGGCCTAGGATAATGGGCTATACCATACAGCCTAGGTGTATAGTAGGCTGTGCCATCTAGGTTTGCACAATGATGAAATTGCCTAATGACACATTTCTTAGAATGTATTTTTTTTTCTTTCAACTTATTTTAAGTTCTGGGGTACATGTAACTGCAGGGTGTGCAGTTTTGCTGCATAGGTAAACGTGTGCCATGGTGGTTTGCTACACAGATTAACCTATCACCTTGGTATTAAGCCGAGCATTCGTTAGCTGTTCTTCCTGATGCTTTCCCTTCTCATGCATCCACCCAACACCCTGGCCAGGCCAATCTCATGCGTCATTAAGTGACACATGGCTGTAGTTGCACTGAAACAGCTCAGTCTATCTCTCTCTCTCTCTCTATTGGGTCTTTCTCTCCCTGTGATTTCTATTCCTCTCTGCAGAGAAAACCAACTAACCAGGTTTGTTCAGAGCCAGTGACACAATAAAAGAGTGAATGAAAGTCAAGTTTTCTGAAGGCTTAGCCTTGAAAACATATGACATTGCTTCTGTTGCATTCTATTGGTCAAAACAAGTCATGAGGCCAGGCCAGATTCAAGGTTGGAGAAAATAGATTTCACCTCCTGATGTAAGGGGCATCAGTCACATTGCAAAAGGGCTTGGACACCAAGAAGCAAATTTGTTAAGGTCTATTAATAAAATAATCCAACCCAAACTCCCTTTTACAAAATCATTATCATATATTTCTCCTTAATAATTTAAGCCATCCCCCAAGTGATTATGTAGAATCTATGGAACACATACAGCCAGATAAGAGAATAAGAGAAAGAATAACCTGCTTAGATGGTCAGATTCCTCAAATCAGTCCTGGCAACAGATGGGACTGGAGCTATCACAACCATATAACTCACAGCTGGATCGTTACTGTCCATCTTCAAGGGTGATCTCAAGGAGATTTAACAAAGCAGCCAATGTTTTTTTTATAAATGTTTTCAAATTTCTTAAAATGGATGATTGCAGTGAAAAACAAAGGAGGCCTCAAAGTAGCCTGTAAGTTGAAGTCTGCAAGGAAGCACTTGATTGACAGTTGAGTAGATCAAGTAGTTGGAAGTGAACAAAGCTCTCTGCTATCATTCTCAGTCATTGATGTGCTACAGTGCTTACAGGTAAGCCCAACCTCAAGTGTGTATAGAGTTTTCTACTGAAAGCAAATTACTAGAATGAGACTTTAAACCAGTTTTTCATATGGCCAACCAGAGCAACTGGTAGGACTATGAGAATTCGAGTATTTATTGATGATTAAATAGAGATGTCTCTTTCCTCACGGGCTGTAGCTCCACCAAGGCAAGCACAAGCTGAACTCCAGGCCCCATCACCCCTCAGCCAGCTCAGCTTGCACCATCAGAGGCAATGGCCCCACCATGTCACTAAGAATTATCAAAGTAAGCTACAGAAAGTGTGGGCAAGAAACAAAAACAACCTGACTTCTATAAGGAAGTGCCAATAGAACAGAAACAGAAAATGGAAGAGCAACTCTGTATTTTGCCAGTTCTAATCCATCAGCTGGGTTTATAGAAAGGAAGAATGAAACATCAAATATACTGGAAATATCTGTAATCTATTTTCAGGGAGATAGACAATAGCAGCAGTTGTGAAACAAGAGATCAGGACAAATTCTTTGACAAAACAGATGCTCATTGGAATCATGAGTAGTAGAATTAATGTTTCAAAAACAGATTAATGAAACAGAAAACAGACTATACATATACAAGCTGCAAAAGAAAATAATAAAAAATGACAATTCAAGAGAAGATAACAAAATTATAGAAGACAGACCATAAAGAAGCAACCCAAGATTAATCAGATTTCCTAAAGGAGGATATGAAACAAAAGGTAGAAATTTATCAAGAGTGTAATTGAAGAAAACTTTCCAGAACTTAAAAGCTTAAAAACTAAAAATTGATATTTAGTTTCCATAAGAAAAATAATAAGCAGACTTCAGCGTCAGAATACGTTCTAGTGACATTCTTAAACATCAAGTGAAAAAAATCTTCGTATTTGAACTAAAAGGAAGAAAAAAAATACATGGTTACAAAAGTAATTTTTTTAAAAGGCTACCTTAAGATATATAAATGGCTAGAAGAACCAGGTTTGACATTACTGATTTCTTAGGGGAGAGAATGACACACAGTTCTATAGAAATAAAAATCATGAATCATGTTGAAAGTGGCAGAAAGACATACATTTGTAAAGTCTCAAATTTTTACCATCGATTTCTCTTTCTGCAGAAAATGGGAGGCTGCAATATAGAAAGAAATCTGTAGTTTATCTGCACTGCCCTCCACTGCTTTATAATGTTTGTTTTCACTAGGGACTGCACATGAGCTAGTTGCAAAGTCCAATGGTTGATTTTCACTATAAATTTTATTTGACTATGCTATGGACTTTGAACTTTCTATAGAAATAAAACTACTGCCCACTTCTCCATTGAAAATATTTTCTGCCTTGGATTCTGCATCATTTCCCTCTATTGGTTGAGAATCTCTAACCTGAAAATTCAAAATCTGAAGTGCTCCAAAATTTGAATTTTTAAATTGACACATAATAATCGCATATATTTATGGGATACCTGTGATATTTTAATACATATAATGTATAATCAAATCAGGACAATTGGGATATCCATAATTTCAAATGTTTATCATTTCTTTGTGTTGCAAACATTCTAAATCTTTTCTTTGAGCTATTTTTAAATATACAAAAAATTACTGTTAACTATAATCACCCTACTGTGCTGCTAGAACTTACTCCTTCTTTCTAACTGTATTTTTGTGCCCATTAACTAACCTTCCTTCATCCTCCCATCCCCTTTAACCTCACCAGCCTCTGGTACATATCAGAATGGTAGCTACCATCCTATTCTCTACCTCTATAAGGTCAACTGTTTTAGTTCCCACACATGAGTAAGAACATGCAAATTTGTCTCTCTGTGCCTAGTTTATTTCAGTTAGCATAATGTCTTCCAGGCTCATCCACGTTACTTCAAATAACAGGAGTTTGGTTTTTTAGTGGCTGAATAGTATTCCATTGTGTATATATGCTATATTTTCTTTATTCATTCACTTGTTGATGTACACTTAGGTTTATTCCATACCTTGACTATTGTGAATAGTGAACTGTGCCATGAATAGGGGAATGCAGATATCTCTTTGACATACTGATATCTTATTTTTTTTATTCTTATTTTTTTTTTTGGCTATATACCTGGCAGTGGGAATTGCTGGATCATATGGTAGTTCTGTGTTTAGTTTTTTGAGGAATCTCCATACTGTTTTCCATAATGGCTATGCTAATTTACATTCCCACCAATGATGTATGAGAGTTCCATTTTCTCCCCATCCTTACCAGCATTTGTTATTTTCTAATTGATAATAGCTATATTAACTGAGGTAAGATGATGTGTCACTGTGGTCTTGATTTGAATTTCTCTAATAATGATGCTGAAGATTTTCTCATGTATCTGTTGGCCATTTGTATGTCTTCCTTTGAGAAACATCAGATAATTTGCCCATTTAAAAAATCAGATTGTTATTTTGCTATTTAGTCATTTGAGTCCCTTACATTTTAAATTAGAACTGTATGCTCTGATAAGCCTAATTTTATTTAAAATTACATATACACAAAATACCAACTATGTAAATATAATACTTAAACTTTCTATACAGAATCTCAAATCTTCCCAGAGTTAAATATCCATATGCCAGGGGAAATAGTCCCATGTAGCTCCTTGAAGTTTTGGATGACTGTAGATTTGGGCCACAGATAGCCTAGACTGTATACATCAGAAGATTCCTCTCACTGTCTTTTCCGTCATACTGAGCCCTTTTTTAAAGTCACTATATCATGAGCTTCCAGAGTTGTAAATAGGAAGCCCTTGTTCAGGAGTATAGGTTATACATATTATCTGCTTTATTACCTACTCAAAATAGTCTCCAATTCACCTCTTGGACTTAAGTTGATTTTTCATTACTTTGGCTCTGAGACATATAGCTACATATATTTTTCAGTATCAATGTAAAGACATTTAAACTTGATATCATAAAATGTATAAATTTTCTTTTTTAAAATTTATATGGGTATGTAATAGGTATATATATTTATGGGGTACATGAGATATTTTGGTACAGGCATTCATTGTATAATTACATAAGAAAAATTGGATATGCAGCCCCTTAAGCATTTGTCCTTTGTGTTACAAACCAGTTATACTCCTTTAGTTATTTTTAAATGCACAATTAAATTACTATTGACTATTGTCACCCTGTTGTGCTATCAAATACTGGGTCTTATTCATTCTTCCTATTTTTTCTGTACCCATTAACCATTCCCACCTTCCCTGTTGCACCTCCACTATCCTTTCCAGCTTCTAGAAACCATCTTTCTATCTATCCTCTGTGTCCATGAGTTCAATTGTTTTGATTTTTAGATCTCACAGATAAGTGAGGACATGTGATATTTGTCTTTCTGTGCCTGGCTTATTTCACTTAACATAATGATCTCCAATTCCATCCATATTGTTGAAAATGATAGGATCGCCTCCTTTTTTAAATGGTTGAATAGTCCTCTGTTGTGTAATATACCATATTTTCTTTGTCAGTTTCTCTGGTGATAGATACTTAGATTGCTTCCAAATCTTGGCTCTTGCAAACAGCGCTGCAACAAATTTGGGAGTGCAGATATCTGATATACTAATTTTCTTTCTTTTGGCTATAAACTGAACAGTGGGATTGCAGGATTATATGGTAAATGCATTTTTAGGTTTTTGAGGAATATCTAAGCTCTTGTCCATAGTGGTTGTACTAATTTACATTCCCCTCACCAGTGTATGAGTGTTCCCTTTTCTCCACATCCTCACCAGCATTTGTTATTGTCTGTCTTTTGGATATAAGTCATAATAACTGGAGTGAGCTGATTTCTCATTATAGTTTTGATTCGAATTTCTCTGATCAATGATGTTGGGCACTTTTTAATATGCCTGTTTACCATCTGAATGTCTTTTTAAGAAATTTCTATTCAAACCTTTTGCCCATTTTTTAATTGAATTGTTAGTTTTTTTCCTATATTGTTTGAGCTCTTTACCTACTTTTGTTATTTGTTCCTTGTCAGATGGGTAGATTGCAAATATTTTTTTCCCCATTCTGTGGGTTATTACTTCACCTTGTTGATTGTGTCCTTTGCTATGCAGAAGCTTTTTAACTTGATGTGATCCCATTTTGCCCATTTTTTGTTTCTTTGCCTGTATTTGTTGGGTGTTACTCAAAAATTTTTGCCTGGCCCAATGTCCTACAGAGCTTCTGTAATGTCTTCTTGTAGTACTTTCATAGATTGAGATCTTATTTTAAGTATTTAATCAATTCTTACTTGATTTTTGTTTAAGTTAAGAGATAAGGGTCAAGTTTCATTATTCTGCATATGGATATTCAGTTTTTCCAGAACCATTTATTAAAGAAACTGTCTTTTCCCCAGTATGTATTCTTGGCATCTTTGTCAAAAATGAGTTCACTGTAGGTGTGTGGATTTATGTGGGTCATCTATTCTGTTCCATTGGTCTATGTATGTGTTTTTATGCCAGTACCATGCTGATTTTGTTACAATGGCTCTATAGTGTAATTTAAAATCAGGTAATGTGATTCTTCCAGTTTTGTTTTGTTTTGCTTAGGGTAATGTTGGCTATTTTGGGTCTTCTGTGGTTTCATATAAATTTTAAGACTTTTTTCTATTTCTGTAAAGAATGTCATTTGTATTTTGATAGGGATTGCATTGAATCTGTAGATTGCTTTGGGTAATGTTTAACAATACTGATTCTCCCAATCCATGAGCATGGAATAACTTGTCTTTTTTGTGTGTCCTCTTCAATTTCTTTCCTCAGTGTTTCATAGTTTTTATGTAGAAATCTTTCACTTCTTCACTTCTTTGGTTAAGTTAATCCTAAGTATTTAATTTTATATGTGGCTATTGTAAATGAGATTACTTAAAACAATTTTTTTAGATTGTTCACTATTGCCATATAGAATTTCTACTGATTTTATTTAATTTTTTTGGTGTCGATTGTGTATCCTGAAACCTTTCTAAATTTGTTTATCAGTTCGAATCATTTTTGGTGGAGTCTTTAGGTTTATACAAATAGATGATATCATCTGCAAACAAGGATAATTTTACTTCTTTATTTCCAATATGGATGTCCTTTATTTCTTCCTCTTGCCTGATTGCTCTAGCTAGGACTTCCAGTACTATGATGAATAATAGTGATAAAAGCAGATATCCTTAAATCTCCAGATCTAAGAGGAAAGGTTTTCCCCATTCAGTATGATATGAGATGTGGGTCTGTAATATATGTCTTTTATAATGTTTTCTGGAGGCTTTTACATGAAGGGATATTGAATTTTATCAAACATTTTTCAGTATTGGTTGAAATAATAATATAGTTTTTGTTCTTATTCTGTTGATTTAATGTATCACATTGATTTGCATATGTTTAACTATCTTTGCTTCCCTGGGATAAATCCTACTTGGTCAGAATGAACAATCTTTTCAATGTATTGTTAAATTCTATTTGCTATTATTTTTTTGAGGATTGTTGAATTAGCATTCATCAGATATGTTGGTGTGTAGTTTTTGTTTTTGTTTTATGTGACTTGGTATGGGTTTGGTATCAGGGTAATTTGGCCTCATAGATTTAGTCTGGAAGTATTCTCTTCTCCTATATCTGTTGGAAGAGTTTGACTAGAATTGGTATTAGTTCTTTAAATGGTAGAATTCAGCAGTGAGGCCATGAGGTCCTGGGCTTTTCTTTACTGGGAAACATTTTGTAACAGCTTTGATGTCATTACTTGTCATTGGTCTGTTTGGGTTTTGGATTTCTTCATGGTTCAATCTTAGTAGGATGTATGGGTCTAGGAATTTATCCATTTCCACTAAATTTTCCAGTTTATTGTCATATGGTTGCTCACAGTATTCCACTAATGATCTTTTGAATTTGAGTAGTATCAGTTGTAAGGACTCCTTTTTTATCTCTAATTTTGTTTACTTGGGTCCCCTTCTTTTTTTTTTTTTTTTAGTCTAGCTAAAGCTTTGACAATTTTGTTTATCTTTTCTAAAAATCAACTTTCTGTTTCATTGATTTTTTTGTATTAACTTCAAATTTAATTTATTTACTTATACTCTGATCTTTATTATTTCTTCTGCTAATTTGGGGTTCAGTTGTTCTTGCTTTTCTAGTTTTTAAGATGCATCATTATGTTATTTATTTGAAGTTTTTCTTCTTTTCTGATGTAAGGACTTACAGCGATAAATTTCCTTCTTATTACTGCTTTCACTGTATTCCTTACGTTTTGGTATGTTGTGTTTCCATTATTATTTGTTTCAAAAACTTTTTCAATTTCCTTCTTAATTTCCTCATTCACCCACTAGTCATTCAAGAGCATATAGTTTAATTTCTGTGTATTTGTATAGTTTCCAAAATTTCTCTTGTTATTGATTTCTACTTTTATTCCATGTGGTCAGAGAAAATGCTCAATATTATTTCAGTTTTTTAGAATGTCTTAAGACTTGTCTTGTGACCTAACATAGGTCTATCCTTGAGAATAGTCCATATGCTGAAGAGAAGAATGTGTATTCTTCAGCCATTGAATGAAATGTTCTGTAAATATTTATTAGGTCTATTTGTCTGTAGTGCAAATTAAGTCTGATGTTTCTTTGTTGATTTATCTGTCTGGGAGGTTAGCCCAATGCTGAAAGTAGTGCAATGAAGTAGCATGCCTATTATTGTATTGGGGCCTATCACTCTCTTTAGCTCTAATATTTGCTTTATATATTTGGGTGCTTCAGTGTCGGTGAATGTATATTTACAATTGCTATATTTTCTTCCTAAATTGACTTCTTTATCAATATAACGACTTCTATTTCTCTTATTACAATATTTTTCTTGAAATCTATTTTGTCTAATATCAGTGTAGCTACTCCTGCTCTTTTTGGTTTTCAATTGTCATGAAATATCTTTTTCCATCCATTTATTTTCAGTCCATTTGTATCTTTATAGGTGAAGTGTATTTCTTATAGGTAAAAAATCATTTGGGTCTTGTATTTTTAATTCTTTCAGCCATTCTATGTCTTATTATTAGAGAGTTTAGTACATTTACACGCAATGTTATTATTGATAAGTAGGAACTATCTCTTGCCATTTTTTAAATTTGTGTTCTGGTTGCTTTGTGGTCTTTTATTTCTTTCCTTCCTGTCTTCCTTTTAGTCAAGGCGATTTTCTCTGGTGATATGACTTAATTTC